>JASNQO010000027.1:0-225103 GCA_030378425.1 Periconia sp. TS-2 | reverse complement strand
GAGAGGAAGAGTTGTATTCTCAAGAGGGATACTTGGACTCTCCACAACGGGTATCGATACTGCAGTCGGAAGTGGGAAGGTTGTATTCAGGCTGAGTGGGCTGGTTACATTCTCTGCGATAGGAATGGTTATGTTCTCGGCCAGAGGGAAAGTAGTGTTTACCTCCGTGGAAATCGATGTCGCAGTTGGCAGCAGGGGAATCTTCAGATCGAGTGCTTCAACCGAGCCTGTGACTAGTGGTACGGTTGGATGAACAGGCGACGGGAACACGGTCAGGGTAAGAACTTTCGTACTCCTACGCTTTACCGTCGTCGTTAGATTCACTTCGGCTGAGACATCAACTTCAGCTGAGAGATTAAATTCGCCCTTAACACCGGCTGGTTGTTTGGGAAGAGCCAACGAAGGTAAGGGTATAAAATCAGTTGTTCGCAATGGATTTGTTAAAATGAGCGGCTTCGTACCCAAAGTCGGGATACTGGAGTTCCAGTTCGTGCTCAATGCAGTGTCTGGAGCAGTAGGCGTAGGTAGCGATACATTAAGACTAAGATCAATGGTCGGAATAGCTGGAGGCGCCAACTCTGTGGGGATTGACACTGGAAATGAGACTGTGATTTCTGCTGGCGAAGGGGTCGGTGAAGGCGCAAAGATATCGGAAAGAATGGACAAGATAGAATCCTCTATCTTAGGGGTAGCCGATTCGACAGGAGGGGGTTTGATACTTGTTGGACTCGGCCATGTAAGGTTATCAGAGAGATGTTGTCCCGACGGAAACCAAGGAAGGATATGGAAATCGGTCGGCTCGGGAGAGGTCAAGCTCGTAATTTTTCCCAACGTCGTCGAAACTTTTGCGGGCTCAACCATTGTGACTATCGCACTTAGTGCCGATGGCTTTGGGACACTCATTAAGCTTCCTGTCACGAACGGCGAGGTGATGCTGACTATAGCTGCTTCCATACTCGTGCTAGACGTAGAACTAGACGTGGCCGTAGCAGATGATGATGCAGATTTCTGTTTTCCGCCATTGAGCAGTTTCTCAATTATATCTAAGAAGTCGTAATCGTCCAAAAAGCTGACCAGGTCCTTGAAGAAATTCTTTGGGTCCTTCGCTCTACTTAGCGGAATCGCATAATTTTGCGCGTTTCCCGAGTCTACAAGGGCGTTTCGCGCATCGATTGCATTGAATTGTTCATGGGCGGTAGGAAGCGCAGCAGCATGTGCAGTGTTGCTGGCAAGAAGAACGGAGGTTATGAAGCGAAGGGTCGATTTAGAACAAGAGGGTGCCATCTTGACAACAGCGATCCGCTCTTAGCCGGTTGTGGCGAAAAGAAAAAATAAAGTCCAAAAACGAGTGACGAGGGTTGGAAAGAAGATTCGTCATGAGAGAGGAAACAGTGTCGTATATAAGGACTGAGGTAAGGGTGTGCCGAGCAAGGGAGATGGGGAGAATGCAAGTCAACAACATCCTATGCAGGCCCCAGCGAAAGGAGAAACAACCACCACACGATTCCGCATCCCCGGCACTGCCACCCCCCAATGAGGAGAGGGGCTAGAAGAATCGTTGAATGATGAGAGCGTGGTGTTTGCATTCTTGCATCGGACCTAGCCCCAAACGAGACTTTGGAATGCTGAAAACTTATGCGCACCCCCGTATACCCGTCTTGATGATGAATCCTCTCCGTCGGAACATCAATCCAGACTTAGCATATGAATAGAGCTAAGGGCGGATGACGCGGACGTATTTTGAGATGCGTAGACGTCGGACGAAGGTGAGACTATTGCTGTCATCTGAGCTCTAATGTCTTAGAGAATCCTGTGTACAAAGGGATCGAGTTCAACATGATCTGTGCTCACATTGTCCCTGAAGATCTTGAACATGAATGATAGTTTTACTCAATCTGGAACGTTCTCTGTAGTACAAACGAAGGTTCGAGACTCCAAGTAGAGTTCTGTGTTCTCTGCATAAGGCCTCGGTGTCATATCGGCCGATCCATTGAATAACCTAGATACATACTACGGTCGCTTTTTCAACCGAGCCTAAACTACTATCGACAAAGTTTGCTTCAGTGCAGTCTGCAGTCTTCGTCGATATTTTCATAATACGACCATCCCGGTACAACACCGTTCGGTGTCAAAGACAGGATTCGACAGCTTGCTGACCCTCTTCTTCATCCCTCCGATTGTCCATAAACATCGCGCTAGCGACCGTCTCTCCGCAATCGCACATCCTCCATGATCTCGAATTGGGTGGGTCTTCCAACGGCATTGTTTTCGTGACGAATCGGGTGCTGTCCACCACATCTCACCAACCTGAACACATAGGTTTGCTTCTCCCTATCCACTAATTTCTTCTCAACCACGGAGTAAAGTCCGTCATATCTCATCCCAACCTCAGGGCGATAGATATTACTCTTCGGAAGCTGATGGCTGCGGAATACGCGTACTTGATTATGTATGGTATCACACGTCTCGATCATCCGAAGAGTGTTCTCGGTCGCTTTGAAATCCCTCCCATCTGTTCCACTATACCATATATCATTACCATTGTCTTTATCGTCATATTTCGTATTACCTATTCCAGAGAGGACGATAGAGTATGCACCTTTGTCCTTTTCGCCGAAAATGCCGCCTTGTGAAGAACCATGAGCGCCGTCGCGGACGAGAGTGAGTTGTGTTGGCCACCACTGTCCGAGCACGAGGTCACCCTGGCCATAGAACTTGGCGCAGAATCTGTCTTTCCATGAGGGATCAATACTGTCAGCAGTACGGTCTCGTCCTTGCCTAGTCCTGATGCCACGCAGCAAGTCGGCTTCGAAAATTTCCGAATGCCACCGCTTGTACAACTGCCACGCGTCGGCTCGAAGATCCCAAGGAAATTCGGCCTTTGTTGAGGCGAAGATGCGAGGGAGGCCGCTATCTTCGTGCAGCATTCGCGTTTTGCGAATAATCAAAGCGTCAATTTTCAGAATAACTTCGGCTTTATGAACATCATCTCGCAGCTTTTTGTGGAGCTGAGGGAGCTGTGTGTAGGGAGAGTGTTCGCAGTTCGCTATGCACGTCTTCATAGACTCCAGAGCTTTGATAGCCTGATTTTCATCCCTTGTGGGGTGTATATTGAGTTTCTTCCATCGAAAACCGCTAGTCTTAATCTTCGTATACCACTCAGGAAGAGCTAACGGATGGTATTCATCTTCGACATCGTCTCCTGCCACGTCTAGCACAGTGATAGGTGAAGTTGAACTTCCAGTATTGGTTGGGGTTTGAGTTGAAGAGACTTGGGGACCATCAGCATCCAGTGTTACAGTTGTAGCCTTCGTTCTCTTACGTGGAGTATCGACCGTTCTTTCGTCTTGCTGACCATTCACAGGCTGAGGCTGCTCATTCGCTTCCGTTTTCTTGGTCCTAGGCTTGAAGGGATCTGACACAACGCCAGACTCCTCAATCCGTTTGAGTTCCAATTCCAACGCGTTAAGCGGAACACCATACTTCTCGTAGTTCTCAATGATCATGTCCTCAATCCACTGCGGGATATCATGCATGACCTTCCCGTTTGTGACATGACTTGATCTCTTCGGTGGCGATTCGGGCCGTTTCTGCACAGGGCCGACCATGTTTGCTATGGGAATCATCGCTTCAATCAGAGTCGCAAATTAGACGAATTATAATGGTAAAGGTGAGTGAGAAGATCCAGGATCGCTCTAAAATTGAGCTTTCAAGTAGAGAATTAGCGCTAAGTGAGAGAGCTGAGTTTGTCTCGGTTGCTCTTTACATTCGTAACCGCTTTAAGTATAGAGTGAGCTCACCGACAGATTAGGAGGTTGTGAAAAGCGCGAGGAGGGCACAAAGACTACTAAATATAGTTGGTTGCAGTCTCAAATGTGACTGATCGCTGTACACAGTGTGGTGGTGAGGGTGTAGCACAGATAGCGCACGGGCCACCAATAGAGGCGTCGCACCCAATCGAGCCAGTAATTGGTCGTCAAGGCGAACGTGTAGACCGCCTATGTCATAAGGTAATTAGAATCCAGGTCCAGGCGAAGAATGGAGGCATAGTGAGATTTTCTGCGTACGGGCCATGACCGTGCAGCTAGAGGTCGCATTTGATGTGCAAAGGAAACAAATTTCCATAATAAGTTGACCTTTAAACGTATATATCCCTACAGCGTGCACAAGTGTTAAACTTAATGGGTATTCAATCTTTCATTCTACAAGTTCGACTTCTCCTGTTCCCTCTCCTCGTTGGACACGACTTCGCCTAGAACTTCACCCTCCACCATTGCATCGCTTGGCCCTTTTGCAAGTGCTTCATCGCTTCCTGTTGTCTCAGTATTCAGACTCACCCATCCCCTCACTGTGTCCTCTACGCGGCTCAAGATCTTCTCATCCTGGGGGAGGCTTTCTTTTAGTCCTTCTACATCACCGAGTTCCATGTCTTCACGGCTGGTGTTCGTGACTTCCGTACCGCAATTCCTCAGAATCTGGAGGATAGCGCGGCTATTCAATCTGAGCACACGATCCGGTTCCTTTGCGCCAAAGATCTTAGTCGTAATCCAGGGAAACAGAACGCCAAAATCAGACTGTGAAAGGTGTGCGGACGAGGTTGGATAGAAAATGTGAGGTCCTGGCTGAGCCGAATACACGCTGTTAGCTCCTGATGGCTTGGACAGGATTCGTTTCGTCTCATTGAGGTTAGCTGTCCATTTATAAAAAGCTTCAGACAGTATGGCTAGGAGTGTTGATCCGCCGTCAGGTGACTGGTAGCAGGGCATGGGCTTTGATCTTAGCCATGATGTGGATGGGCTGTTGATAGGAAGCGCCCACAAGTCCAACAAGATTACCGGAGACGTCGATTTGATCTGTCGTATGATGTTGGAATCTTCAGAGGGCGAGAACAGTGGTCTAGTATTTGGAACCTCTGATGCAGACCGGTAGTAGGCTGACTTCACTAACTGCACCATAGTGGCAGCGCCGAACGAATGACCAGCAAACGATATCGTTCCTGGCTCGAGCATCAGCATTTTCGAGAACATGCTCAGCATGTCTTTTCCTCTGCTCTTCTTTTGTTCTTCTGCTACGTTCCTTAACGATATTCGGTCATCAATTTTATGCAGTGCATCCTGGATAAGACCAAGCTCCCATAACCGTATCCGCAATTGTTCATCTCTCGCCTCGTAGACCTCTGTCGATGCCTTGTGCGCAATCCTTCTGTATTCTATCCGCTTAAGCGTCTCCTTATCATCTGGCGTATGGACAAAGGCTATAGGCGAGCTTCCGTCTCTATGATCCGGTGCAACGACCACAATACCATGGCTAGCCAATGAGCCACAAATGTGCGAGTAAGCGTTGCGTGAGCCTCCGAGGCCGTGAGAAAAGAGCATAACAGGCCATCGTTTTGACTTCGTACGCGGTTCGAGGATATCGGCGTTCTGATGAACGGGGATCGTAGTGTAATGTAGTAACTGTGGGATCATAGAGAAGACCTGGGAGAAAGCACTTCCTGCCCCCAGGAAGCGCGCATATGCGCCTACTACCTCCCTCTGAGGGTTGGGTATCCACCGCACGCCTTTCTGTGCGCTCTCATCTTGGGCCGGGTAGAAGATTCGAAACGCTACCGTCGGGATATTCGTACACGGCGAGCCGGAGGAGCCAGGCGTCTCCAATTCACTTGTTGGTATTTCGACATCAACCGATCCGACCTTATACGGCCCCGTGTATGGAGGGAACGAGGGCGTAGGGTTGATGCGCGAGAGCCAGGTCATGGCTGTAAGCCTTGGATCGGTGAGGCGGGGGAGTGATCTGGGAATGCGTGAGAGCCACACCGTGAATTGTAGTATACGAAAATTTGCTAGAAAATAAAGGTTGGTGAAGAGTTTTGTAAGTGGTGACGATATCAGAATATGGCTGCCGCTACTGCAGGCACAACTGTCTGTAAGCACGCGACCAAAACTTGGTATCGGGGCGAGAATTTTTAGTGACGTCCGTGGTCTCAGGTTTGGTTTTACCAAAGCGTCCTGGCGTCACATGTCAAATAACACGGCGTAGAACAGAAGCTTCGTTGCGGACAGAAAATTTGCTCAGCAATACACTACATGTCATGAAGGTCGTGCGAGCGAACTTTGTCCGTCCACGCGTATGTGCCTCGGTATGACGCAGATCTCGGAACCACGCGATACGCTAGCCTCGTTTGAGGGAGACCCCGGTCGGGATCCCCGACGGCACGGGTAGTCCACGCTTCCGTAGATAGTCACGATATCTTCATGAACAAGTAACCCCTCGGATGTACAAAGTACTAGCAAAGGTGAGTATTTCAACATCTAATTATATGTCCCAAACACTATCTACTCCTCCTCGTCGCTGAATTCGTCTACTTCTTCAACCCCATCCTCTTCGTCTTCTTCGTCGCTCCCTCCGTCACTGAACTGCTCTGCATTCTCCTCTGCATCTTCTTGTTCGGCCTGTCGTCTCTTTCTGTCCTCTGTCTTCCTAGCTGCCTCCTCCATCTTCGCCTTCTGCTCCCTTTGCTTTCTCTGTCCTGCAACATAAGCCCCTAGCGGCGTTTTCTCCCACTCGACATCTTTCACGAACCCCTCGACGCCTGCGCGGTCATTCGGTGCGAAGTCTACCTTAGCTCTTCGATCCTCGACCCATTTTGAGTTTGCCTCAAGTTTTTGGACTAGGAGTGCCATCAAGGAGTTGATCTTCGAATTACGATTGCCGCTCGACTTGCTGGTCATGGCTTTGATCCAGCGCTTGAGCATGACAATGACGGGAAGCGCAAGTTCAGGAAATGCGATATTCTTTGTCCAAAGAACGAAGAACTCTGACAGTAGCTCTGCCGTCTGTTCGCCGACACCATCTTGGTAAATCCGCGTGTGTAAGTAGGCTTTCGTAGCCTTGATAGATGTGCTGAATTCGAGCGCTTTGAGAGTGCTCGGTTTTGGCGGCTTCTTCATCTCAGCAGAATTGAGTACCTCAATAAGGGCTGGAGCCAGCGGAATGTATGTGGATGTCGCAGAGGAGATTCGAAGGAGTGCGCGAATGAGCTGAAATCTAAGGGGGAAATACTGTGCTGTAGGTATCAAACGCATAGCTCCCAGCGTGACTTGGACGATGGGATAAATGAGCGGTCGAAGGGGAGATTCTTTGCCTGATTCGGCCTCTCGTAGCGATTCGCAATGGACAGCCACGACCCGGGACCAGAAGTCTAAGGAGTGAATATACTGCCAGTTATACACGGTCTTGTACGAATCTTTGGTCTTGTTGGTGATGCTCTGGCGCAAATGGATGGCAAGCTGTCTGATGAAGCCGAAACCTGTGGTATAGCCGACGTTTGGATCTAGACCCCAGAGCTCCGAGGCAGTATTCTTCATCAAATTGATGCCTTGGATGTTGTGTACTGTGGTGTTTCGGGCACCTTTAATTAGACCTTGGTATGTCTGCTTTAGGACAGCTTCTCGAATGCTAGGATCAGAGATGACAATGAGTCGTCGGAGAACTAGAAAGGCTGACACTCTTGTTGGATCGGTATTTGACGAGTCCGCCCAAACGGATGAGACTGTTTTAATCACTTCTCGCACAACCTTCTTAAATGAAAGTATGTACGGCAGAAGTGCAAGCAATGACTGCAGCGTCATACGAAGCGTCGAAGCATCAGACAGGTTATCCAGCAGGTGGTGCAGAGAGACTGCATGCGATTTGAGTAGTGGGGTAAGAGTACGAAATTTCTTCGATTCCGTAGAGACGCGCCTGAGGATATCAGAATTGGTTGCAACTTATGCACTCAACGACTTACACTTTGCCTGAGGCAGACTCCTTGACGGGCAAGTGATGTTGTAAGACCTTCGGAACTAGTTGCAAGGCAGTAACGAGGACCTCATGGTACACTATATTGTTAGAATGCGGTCTGAATCGGCGTGGTAATTCTTGCACATACCGTCAGGGTCAGAGATGCTGTATTTGTAGGTCTTCTTAGCATCGTCGTCGAGATGGGCAGCGGCGCGGAAAGCAAGCACAACCTCCCTCATGGCTCTGAGCGAGGAGTTCTCTTCCATGGATGACTTCCACTTCCGTATGAGCATCTTGGAAACCTCATTGCCCATCGCTTCCTCGGTGTCATCTATTGACATCTTGTCCGATTTTTGCTTCTTCCTCGGCGTTCCTTCGTCCTCGCTCGCGCTGAGAGCATCGATCTCAGCCAGGTCAGCATCCTCGGCAAAGTCCAAAAGTTCCGCGTCGTTCTCCTTCAGGTATTTGTAGAACTCGGGATCCTTGTCCGCCAGTGCGGCCAGCTGCTCCTTGTGCGTCTCTGCATCTTCACCGGACTCGCTGTCCTCCGCCGCATCGTCTACAGCAGAGGCTGCTGCCGCCATGTCGACATCAGAATCATCGGATCCTGCTTCTTCAGCAGGCGTACGTTTCCGTTTTCCGGTCTTCGGCTTCGTTGAGCGCTTCTTATTCAGTTCCGGTACCTGGAAGCCGCCCTGAAAGAAGTTGTCAAGAGACATCTCTGCTAGTCCGTTGTCTTTCACACCGTTGGTCTTCAATTTGCTGCTGCCGGCATCGTCGACGCCGTCCGCGGGCTCATTGTCTCTCGCTCGTTTTTCCTTGCGTTTCGCCGTCATCTGCTTGCGCTGCTTGATTTTTGCAACTTCTTTCCGCTTCTTGAGAACATCTTTTAAGCGATTCTTTTCAAACTTCTTCGTTTGCTTTGATTGCGGCATCTTGACGGCAAATTTCGCCCGGCCGCGGCGAAATGAGTGGAAGAAGAATCGCGGTGCAGACCAAAATATCTTTTTCCAATGCCAAAATTTCGGTCCCGCGCGTTGGTCCAAGCGCGGCACGGCTGGTCCAAGCTCCTCCACCGGCGCAGCCCACTACAGATGCCTCGTACAGCTATTCCCCTTGTCACCCTCAACCGCCCACGATGTATGGTAGTCGCCAATTAGCGTACGCGCCAACGCCCTATATCCCACGATCGACGCTTTCTGCGACCATCAATCTCGACGAGGTGCGATACTATTGATGAGCAGACTCCGCAACCACTGACGCATCTTGCAGGAGGTCAAACTGTTCACGACCAGCACCGAACGAGATCTCTATGACTCTCTCGCTGAGATCTACAGCATTATCATAACTATCGATGCCCTAGAGAAAGCCTTTTTGAAAGATTCGATTACGGAAGCCGACTACACCGAGACATGTAGTAGGCTACTAAAGCAGTACAAGTCGAACCTCGCCGATGATAATGTCAGCCGAGCATTTGGCGACATTGAAACTTTCAAGCGAGAGTGGGGTGTACGCGGATAATCCTCCCATCTCATGTTTTAATCTAATGTAGAGGATAGATGGAATGTCCCCGGGCGACCGAACGCATCCGAATTGGTATACCCGCGACGGTCGAACAAGGGCCCTCACACAAGTCAACCCAGCAAGGCGACTCGGCAGATGCTACTCTTGTGGTGAATGCTACAGAGAATTTCATCACGCTCCTCGACGCTATTAGAATTGGCTTGGTGGAAAAGGATACGCTCCATCCGCTGCTCGTCGAAATTATACAAGCAGTCAACAAAGTCACGGACAAGGAATTTGAGAGCAAAGGCAAGATTGTGCAGTGGCTCATCACACTTAATCAAATGAGGGCCGCCGAAAAGCTGAATGATGACCAAGTACGCGACTTCCAATTCGACATGGATCAGGCATACCATGGCTTCAAGGCAACGCTGAAGAAAGATTGAGTTCATGTGCGGTGTTCTACACGACAACGATATGAAGAGATTGACCCTATGGTGGGGCCACACGATGTGCATGCACCTCGAGCCATATAGTTATGCGGGTGCTTTCAGTCTAGACTAAACGCGCACGGACCATCGGTTTTTTGTACCAAAGGTCGCAGAGCCCGACTCCCCGCACGACGCCTCTGCCTTGCTTAGAGTAATGTCGTTGCTAGACGGTATGAAATAACCATTGTCGACTTCAACACATATATGTACTGACAACCTCATAGTACTCGACCTCCCACAACTCTACACGAAGCCGTCCTCTGAAGCACTGCTTGACACGCTCGCTCTGCTCACATCCACCCCACCCTCATGGGAATGCGACGGTAGTGAAAATGTGTGTGGACAAGGTCACACTTTGGAGAGCGATGTAAAGGTCGCGCAACAAACCATTCAAGTCAATCCTGAGGGAGTGACGCGGTACCTCACCAGCATTGTCAGCAGCAGCTTGCACTGGATACAGGATGACGACGTCAAGGAAGAAATATGGAATCAAGCCAGCGCCAGGCTGAGCGAGAGATCTGGACGGACCGCCATGGGTGCCATATCCCGCAGCTTCCGTATCCCGGCACCAAGTGGTACCTTCGAGCTCAGCATCCACGAACCAGCGCTGACCGGGGATGATTTGGGACTTAAAACCTGGGCGGCTTCTTACCTACTTGCAAAGCGACTACACACCCTTGATATTGTAAAACCTACCCTAGATACTCCACAGGTCTTGGAGCTTGGTTCCGGCACGGGTCTTGTTGGTCTTGCAATGGCAGCATTAGGTGCTGAGGTGGTCTTGACTGACCTACCCAGCATCTATCAAAATCTTGCACGCAACGCGCAAGAGAATTCCGAAATAGTGCAAAAGAATGGTGGGTCTACGCGCACTGGTGTACTCGATTGGAACCAACCGGCGTCATGTCTACTATTTCCTCAGGACGCTTCGAGTGTCGAAATTGGTGGCGAGGTCCTCACATCTAAGTTCCATTACATCTTGGCTGCAGACTCTCTATACTCTCCTGAACACCCTCGTATGCTTGTGAACACCATCGATGCTTGGCTTTCCGAAGACGCTGGTGCAAAAGTTATTGCAGAATTCCCCTACAGAGATGCATACCTTCCTGAAATTGACGATTTTCGGGACCGGATGGTCAGGATTGGTCTGCATATTCTGGATGAGGGAGAAGAGAACGGCTATGATGACTGGGGCTGGACCGGAGCAGACAATGAACCGAACGACGGCGCACTAGTTACCTGTTGGTGGTCATGCTGGGGCAGAAAAGAGAGGGCCTGAAAGGCAAGGAGTATGCCTTCCCCGCCCTCGCGATTGTTCACACCAACGTTCCGCATTTGGTTGCGAAATGTCGGTTCTCGTGGGGGGCTGCATGGCGTTGAGGGCTTGGAATATCGATTTCAGTGGGATCTGGTTGGCTTTAGTCACTAGGGATAGCGACGGCATACTCTTTAGCGACATCGGCGAAAGCGCGACACGGCCAGATAGACGATAATGAACACAACAATTGAGCAACGGATAAATTGCTCGGGTAAATTAGTACCGTCTAGATCCTATTTTTGCCTTCGGGACCCTTTCTTGGGTTAATCCGAGCTGGCGCGGTAGGAGCTGCAAGCTACTAGAGAGCTAGAGCTCCACGATTGCACCCGCTCTAAAGCGCCGCTATCCCACCGTGTGATGTTGCTAAAGTTTCTTAGCGGCTACCGATGACTTCGTGCCTTTGCTTCAGACACGTTTTTCCCTCGAAGAAGAAGCAGTATTCTGAGGTGCCGGAGCAGCAGAAGGAAAAACCAAAGGAGTTGCCCACGATGACGTCCGAAACTGCCAAGCAGCAGGTAGAGCTACCCCACCTACCACCCCGCCATCACGCAAAAGCTTCGCTAGAGCTACCTTGGAAGCTCACAATCCTGCCATTGCACGCGTTTTTAGAACCCATTGATCTAATTACTATGCCAGAATCCCTCCTTTATTCTCCAAGCACCTGGAAAACTTCTTTACGAAGACCGACCAGTCCCTACTCTCCCCTCCCCTTACGATGTGATCGTCAGACCAAGATGGACCGGTATCTGCGGCTCAGACGTCCACTACTGGGTCCACGGGCGCATTGGACACTTTGTCGTGGAATCCCCTATGGTCCTAGGCCATGAGTCCGCCGGCATTATCCACGCGGTAGGCGACAAGGTGACAACGCTGAAGGTAGGAGACAGCGTGGCCATGGAACCAGGCGTCCCTTGCCGTCGCTGCGTGCGCTGCAAAGAAGGCAAATACAATTTGTGCCCTGATATGGCATTTGCAGCTACGCCTCCCTATGATGGCACGCTTGCGCGGTATTACACGCTGCCTGAGGATTATTGCTATAAGCTTCCTGAGAGCATGAGTCTGGAGGAGGGTGCACTGATTGAGCCTACTGCAGTAGCAGTGCACATTACGCGGCAGGCTGCCATAAAGCCGGGAGACTCTGTTGTGGTGTTTGGTGCAGGGCCCGTAGGCTTGCTGTGCTGTGCAGTAGCCAAGGCATACGGGGCAACGAAGATTGTAACCGTAGACATCAACGATGACAGATTACAATTTGCGCTCAACTATGCGGCTACCACAAGCTTCAAGAGCGAGAGAGTCAGCGCAGAAGAGAATGCCAAGAATATGATTGAACAGTGTGGACTGGGTCCGGGAGCAGATGTCATCATTGATGCTTCGGGCGCTGAACCATGCATACAGACGGCGATACACGCTCTGAGGATGGGCGGAACATATGTGCAGGCACGTTTACCTCTCCAAGTTCCTCCCCCAAGATCATTCCAATCTAACACACCACCAGGGCGGCATGGGCAAACCCGACATCAACTTCCCCATAATGGCCATGTGCACCAAAGAACTCAACGTCAAAGGCTCCTTCCGCTACGGCTCGGGCGACTACCAGACGGCCGTTGACCTTGTTTCTACCGGTCGCATCTCCATCAAGGAGCTCATCACGGGCAAGGTCAAGTTCGAGGAGGCGGAGCAGGCATTTGCCGATGTCAAGGCGGGCAAGGGAATCAAGCTATTGATCGAAGGGCCAGCGGAGTGAGTGCTTCTTTTTTGGCCTTCGTTTTTCTCATTGTTGTTTTCTTTATAGAAAAGATAGATTGGGTTCAGTCCGATTTTTTTATCTTATATCATATCATATGTTTTCTACTTCTCGAGACTTCCTCATTGATTTAGACCGATTCTTTGTGAAGATGGGGAGTGGGTGAATTTTTCTCATACTTGACATGTCATCTCAAAATGCGGATTTTCCCACAACCTCGGGATGAAGGGAAAGCTATCAACTTTATTCCCGCAAGCCTTGAGAGAAAATCATGTTTCTCCTCTTTACGAAGTGTTCTATTTCACGCGCGATATGAGCAGCAATCTAGTGTAGGGGAGCGGGTCTATTGCACGCAAAGTTGGTGATGATGTTGTCCCTCCAAAAATGCCTGTATTACAATGTCGCACTTTCCTCATCTCGCACTCATACTCTCGACGAATCTCACAACATTCTCACATTACATTTCACTACTTCATCTAGCTACGTCTCAGTCTCTCAGACTCCTTTATTTCTCTCTCTTCTTGCCGGAGGGAACCTGGTCACGACAAATGCTTGTGCACGACGTCTCAGCAATCAAAATCACTAACTAGCTCACCGCGCAGCCTCGACAACGCTCAAGCTTTAGGGAGCCTAAAGCGCAAAAGCGCCGAGTCCCTGGACAAGGAGCACCCCGTGAAGAAGTAACGAGCAAGTGGAGATGCCGTCGGTCGGTCTGACGAATTCCCTCTGCTTTTCTTCGGTACAACAAGCTCGGCCTGGCTAGCTACTTGCGTAGTAGCCCAGCCGCGCAGCAACAGTCCTACTTCGGATTCGAGAAACGTACATCTGCGTGTGGCCTCGGTAGATGCTCGTCTTGGGAGGCAATTTCGCACGCTTGTGGTTAGTCTGGGCGGGTTTGCCAATGTGCACTCGGTTTGTTCGGGGTGGAGGTGAAACCTGCAACGCCTGAGCAGCGTAGCCTAAGACACGCGTGCGTGGACGGGGTGACGCTTGGTTGGCAGACGCCGTATTCTCCTAAGCAATGCATTACGCTTCGATTCCTTAATTTGCGCATTTGCGAGACTTGCTGAGGTGGAAACGTGCTCACGACGTCACCGTGCTATACAGATATCATGAATTTGAGTAATCAATGTTAGTGTCAAACCACGAGAACAAGCAAAGTCAAATGGGAACCACGGAAAATGGAAAGAGCACTTTGGTAGCACTGATATTTGGTATTTTTTTTGCAAGCTGCCACTTTCAAACTCGCTGCAAAATAGAATATTACCACAGTATCGTAGTAGTTAAAAGGCGTAGCGTAACGTTAACGTTCGATGATGCACCGGTGTTCTCTTCAATGAAAATGGAAATATCGTCTTTCCCTGCCCGCCTAGAATTCTTTCATTCGCTGCCTTCCAGTAAACGCCACCGCTTCAAGTCGATCTATGAGCGGATTTGGTATATGTGAGATTGAGATTGAGATAGGTTGGGATATGCTGGAAATAGTCTCGTCGTCTGCGTGAAACCCTCTAGTGTGGTAAAAAGGTGGAGAGAATCGAAGTGGAAGACTAAACAGTGGTCCTGCGAGCGGTAGAGCCGCGCTTGGGCAGAGTCCATGGCTCGGGGCAGATGACCTGATAATGTGTTAGAATATACATCGGAAAAGGATTAAGTGTGTAACGTACCTCGCCTTCGCTGTATGCCCAAAAGTACACTATCATGCCGACAATGTAGTACAGTCCAGCATTTGTTCCTTGGTAGATGAGGAGGGCGATGAGAGCGCTAAGCGGGTACATGATGAGGCGAGCTTCGATAGATCGGTGCAATCCGGAGCCGGCGAGGAATCCCAACGGCCACTCCCAACACAGACCGACGACACCCATGAGGAGATTGAGAACTTGGAGGATGGGAATAGGCTTGACTCCGCCGTCGAGGTTCTTTGTCGCAAAGTCCCAGAAGATCTTTGGGTAGAAGAAGCAGTGGAATCCCGCTGACATTTGATCTGTACATGTGCATTAGCAAAGTGCGATTTTGACATATTTCGAGCCTCAGTCACTCACAGACGGCCGCAGTCAGGATGATGAGGCGTGCCCAGTGGTTCTTGATTAGCTTCCCCATGGCGTCGGTTCGAAAGGAATGTGAATTAAAAGAAAGGACGAGTACAAGACCGACCCGGCGGCAGAGGATGAAGAGAAGTGAAGAGAGGGAAAGAAGGTATAACGACTGTGAATATTCGCGCAGCGAGCTACCAGTAGCCACGAGAAAGAGCAACTGGCAGCAAGGCGCGGGGCCAGGGTTTTGTTATACCAGGTGTCGAGGCGTTCGTCGCAGGCGGGTTTGGTCTAGTGGATTCAAGCGTCGGTCGATCGCACCACGGGCGCTGGTCAGGCACGGGCGGTGGGAAGACAGGGCAGGAGGTTGATTGCGGGCTGAGGCAGTGCGGAGGTTGTCCTGCGACGGCGTGGTGAGGGTCTCAGGCGTCGATGGGAGGTTTGCTACGGCAAGCGTGTCACGACGATAGAAGAGGAGGAGACGTGTGCCGTAAATGTAGAGGGACATTATGCGCCTGGCAGCAGTGCTCGGAGTCTCGTCTGGGATCAGCCTGCGTGTAGCCGCTGTGCCCCCCCCGCACCGCCGGGACGCGCCCGCTGATTGGCCGCGGGGCCTGCGCTGATGCACGAGCGGTGCCATCTTGTCCAGCCTCTTTGCCTATGCCGGCATCCTGCTGCAGCCACACCACTAACACCTCGCTGCACCGACTTCACCACTAATTGCACCCTGGCGCCTTGGTCTCCTCCCGCCGCCTATGAGCGTCCCCATGCCGGCCGTCTCGTCGCATCACGTGGCTGCCCTCGGTGGAGACACGCAGGTGGTGAGATGTCCGTATGATGCGCAGGCAGATGCTGGTTCGTCGAATTGACAATATATTCTCGCAGGATTGCAATGTCTATTCGCTGCATTACTCTGCCGTCCACTCTCTCTGCCGGACTATCCTAAGACTCGCTTGTCCGCATCCGTCTCCTCGAGCAATATCCACCTCGTCATTGGCCGTTGTCGGATGCCTCAGTCCCGGTTCGAGAGATGCCTCAGGGTACGCAGAGGCTCTCCCCCCGGCGGCCGGTACCTCTTCCGTGTACCTCTCTGACGTCTGTCCCTGCAGACCGCAGCGGCATTTGCGTGCAGGCCCGTAGGGGAACGGCTGGTGATCATCAAACAACATCGTACGACGAAGTTTACTCCAGATGCGTATCTGGCTGCCTCATGCTGGCCGGATGTTGAGCAATCGACGCCCGAGGCATGAAGATGCGTGCCTGTCCCCTGTCGATGGCCCTGACAGCTCGCCTGCAGAAAGCTTGTCATGGCTTCGCAAAACAATATGGGCTGATACTGCTAGAGTATCGTACCACATTGTTTGTTGCAGCCGCTGTCAAGCTCTCGAAATGCCAGGGTGACGAACATGTGGAGACGGGAATGCGGTTTGTCGGTCTTGTGTAATGGATTGCAGCCTCAAACAATGGCCTGATGTTGTTTTGCGACAGCAAAGCGTTTGGGGATTTTCTTTGCAGAAGGATGCCCGATATCAGAAACTGGGTGGCGCCTTCCCGATCCGGCAGTCCACGATGAGAGCGAAGACGCGGCAAGATGGCAATTGTCCCACGCAAGGAACAAAGTCTTCGATGTCTACAACACACTATCTGCGAATCTGCAAGACACTGTCCGCGGGACCAACGCCTACCCTGAAGATGCTATGCTCAGCGGACCTCTCGTGTGAAGCCGGCAAGCGCGGTGGACGTGAAGATAAGATCGATTGTGCAATTCACACAGTTCCACGCCCAGATGTCGGTCCAGTTGATCACTCTTGATATTCATGCCATGGCTGTGCACGAATCAAGGCGGTGAACAGGACTCCGCAATCGTCTCGTCACACCCGCTTATTCGTGATTGACCCACGACTCAACCCGATTCCCCCAGCAATGCAGCTATCGTCAGCACCGCACATCGTGTTCGCACGCGGTCTGCAGCCGGCCCTCGCCATCACGACCCTAAAGCAAGCCTCGACGAAAGGCACCAGATAACTAGCGGAAGTGACAATATCGAAGTCGTCCGCGTGGCCGTGGAGCGCTGCAGTCGGTGGCAGCAAGCCCAAAATACCATGTAGGCCGGGGCTCGAGTGGAACAGCGGTATACAGCACTGCGCACTTGCTGGCTCTCCCGCTGCGGGGACCCTGGCGGGAGGCTAGCGGGAGCCTTGAGCGCTTCGACGCACGAAGACATTGGCTCAAACGCTGCCGCCGCCCCTCCGCCGCCAGGCCTGTCCGATGCTGTGCTACCAACCACATCGCGAAGAGCCTCGAAGACCACAGAGCTTCTGTGCGCTCTTCACGCCTCGGCGCATCCAGCAAGCCATGTCCGTCGCTGCTCGCTCCAGAAGCCTCTGTCCTTCTGCACGCCTGCGCCGTGGATCCGTGCAAGGGGCTGGGCTGCCGTCCGCAACCGCAACACCGGTCGCGCGACTACTTACATACGCTGCACTCTATCCAGCACCATCTTTTGCCCTCGCTGATCGCCTCCGTTGACTTTTGCCTGTGACTGCTTCCCATACTCGATAGAGGTACCTCCGTCCTCCTCACTCATTCTTCCACGTCTTCTGAGCGCCCTAATCCCTCCTACGTCACGCTCTCGAACGTGGACTGTCTCAGCGACCCCCTACGTATCACATCTCCACTACAGCACCGCCAGCACCAAAGTTTTCGAGCAAAATAGCTGCCATCGTCACGCCTACGATTCAGTGCGCACACGTGTTTCCCCGTTACCAGCGTAAAGCCCATCAATTGGATCTGTCGCCGGCTGTACTGTGGACTGCAAAATCATAGACGTCTCTCAACAACACAACTAAACCACAGCGCTCGCCCGGCGCATAGGGGCGCATTACCCGAAAAGTACGGCCTGGGGCTTCCCGAATAGTCAGATCGCTTCAAGGAAAAAAATGGTTCTTTGCCTGGCGCTTCAGGTTTGAGACGCTTCTCATACAGTTGGCGCGCATCGCATAGCCGCACGCCCCTCCACCCCCCGTCGACTTCGGTCCCTCTGCCCAGCCTCCTCAGGTTTCGCGGCGCTTCACTCCTGCCTGACTTGCAGCCCTTTTCGGAGCCTGCAAAATTGTCATTCATCTTAACCCATCTTGTATGCAGAAAACCTCCGGGGCCTTGGTTTGAGCCACGCCCGTTCCGAGCAAGCCTGTCGGTTTCATCACAGTGTGCCGCTCACCCCAGCCCGTGCTGCTCATCCGAGATCCACCTGATCTGCACTGTAGCCACTAGCGAGGGACGAAAGCTTACCCTCTAATAAACCTTGGTTCCCTGGAGCCTTGGTCGTCATCTCTGCCTCCGCTCCATCCCAACACCACACCACTCTCTCCGCCGTCCCTGACGCCGACATTCTTTTCTTCACTTCGTATCTGGCTGGCCGGGTTGAACTTCGACTGGACTCCCTCCTTTCCAGTCGGCGTTTCCTTTATATCTCCCACGTACGCTCTTTAATATTCTCGTAATCACCGTTGAACGGCCGGCCTGCTAGGACTCGATTGATGCTTCGCGCTTGCATGAGGGTATAGAGGCCTATTATTATTCATCGCAAAGAAATCGTCAACATGGTGGACCGTGGCAAAATGATCCGGGCTTTCTTCACCCCAAGGAAGCTCATCTTCAACTTCATCTTCTGGGGCGCCCACTGGGGCATTTTCGCATACGGATGGTTCGTCGCCGCCAGTCCCTCTCCCCTCGCTGTTATACTGACATGACCTTAGGTGGAAACAAGCAGCCGATATTCGTCTTGCACCGCTAAATGCGCTCATGTTTTCCGTCTGGGTTTCTCGAGGTGCTGGTCTTGTGCTAAGTGTGGACACCATGCTTATCGTCATGCCCATGTGCAGAAACATTCTGCGAGTTATCCGCCCAAAGATCAGATGGTTGCCACTGGATGAGTCTATGTGGTTCCATAGGCAGGTCGCCTTTGCCATGCTCTTCTTTACCATCCTGCACGTTGCGGCCCATTATGTCAAGTAAGTCATCGGTACCACTAAAGACTTATAAAATGCTAACCCTGTCAGCTTCTTCAACGTTGAGGTTGTCCAAGTGCGCCCACAGATTGCTCTTCAAATCCATTACGCAGAGGCAGGCGGTATCACTGGTCACCTGATGCTGCTTTTCATGCTGCTCATGTACACTACGGCGCATCACAGGATCCGACAGCAGTCATTCGAGACCTTCTGGTACACTCACCACCTTTTCATTCCATTCCTACTCGGCATGTACACACACGCCACCAGCTGCTTCGTCCGCGACACCGCCCTGGCCTGGTCTCCTTTGGATCACGATAACTTCTGGACTCACTGCATTGGTTACGAGGGTTGGAGATGGGAGCTTGTAGGAGGTGGTCTTTACCTTTTGGACCGTTTCTACCGAGAGATTCGCTCCAGGAGACAGACACAGATCGTCAAGGTCGTCCGTCATCCATATGGTAAGTCACATTAATGCACAATCTAGATCCATACGTCTAACGAGCATAGATGCTGTCGAGATTCAATTCACCAAGCCCAGCATGAAGTACAAGCCGGGCCAATGGCTTTTCCTCAACTGCCCAGAAGTCAGCTACCACCAGTGGCATCCATTTACCATCACTTCCTGCCCGCAGGATCCGTACATTTCTGTCCACGTCCGACAGGTTGGTGACTTTACTCGCGCTCTCGCCGACGCCCTTGGAGCTGGTCAATCGCAATCGAAGCTTTACGACGATCTCGACCCTATGGGCATGTACGAAATTGCTCTGCAGCACGGCCAGAAGATGCCCGCTCTGAAGATTGACGGACCCTACGGAGCTCCTGCTGAGGACGTCTTCGAAAACGAAATCGCCGTCCTTATTGGTACTGGTATTGGTGTCACTCCTTGGGCCTCGATTCTCAAGTCAATCTACCACATCCGTCTGAGCCCGAACCCACCCAAGCGTCTCCGCCGTGTCGAATTCGTCTGGGTCTGCAAGGATACTTCCTCATTCGAATGGTTCCAAACACTCCTCTCATCCCTGGAAGCGCAAACTAGTGGCGTGAATGACAACGACCAGTTCCTACGGATTCACACATATCTTACGCAGAAGATTGACGCCAATACCGCGCAAAACATTGTCCTTAACTCCGTCGGTACTGACAAGGACCCGCTCACAGAACTTAAGTCGCGAACCAACTTTGGCCGTCCAGACTTCCCGCGCCTGCTCTGCGGTATGCGCGATGGCATCATTGACCGAACATACATGAGCGGCCTAGAGAGCACGCTCAGGACGGATGTCGGTGTGTACTTCTGCGGTCCAAGCGTAGCAGCTAGGGATATCAAGAAAGCGTGTAAGATGGCTAAGTGCCAAGAGGTCAATTTCAAGTTCTGGAAGGAGCATTTCTAAACACTCCTCTCGCAGTAGGGAAAATCAGTAAAGAAGACATCACGTATGTATCAAGAGGTGTAGAAAGTCAGTATCGGAAATATTTCTATGGTGTTTTACGATGTATGTATGGGGTGTTCTGGGGAACCCAGCGGGGCTGGAGATTTTTCGATATAAATCCCAGCCTGTTCTTTTCGGCGCTTGGGGGAAGAATCCCTGTTGTGAAGCTTTTGGAAATACCTACAATTCCCTTTTCTTGGGTTGTTAACGAACAAACTTTGTTGTCTATTTTACGAACGAAGACATTGGATGGTGTTAGCTGTGTTGCATGAGTACCCCTAAACAGTTACATCTGTCAGTCATTGGTTTGCGGCATCTATAAATGTACTAGTCTTTGTCTACCTACTCGTGTACTCTTCCCCCCAGTGCACCCACTCCACCCACGTTTTCCTTGGTATCTTGGATGCTTCTCTACAGCGAGCTTTCTCCGACTCTTGCCCGTAGAGACCTTCCTCTCTCTAGACCCCCAATACGAACAGAAGCCGAGAAAAGCTTGAATTCCAAAGACATGCCACACCTCACACCCTCCAAGCCCTGCCAAGCTATCTTGACATATGCCATCCATCCCAAGACATCCGGCCAAGACTAGCAAAACCATACCTACCCTAGAACATTCGCTCAAGGAGCCTCCTTCCCTACGCGGCTCCAAGACCTCCAAGCTCTTGTCGGCCTTGGATCGTTCCGAGTGACTGAGGCAGAGGGTGAGGCTTGGTAGGGGAATGTTGGCCTATGGCACGAGCTGGATTAGGCGCATGGTGAAACGCGTCGAGTTGTAGGCGGCGGATGAGTGGAGGCCTTGGCGCCTGGCGGGTCGGAGAGAAGCCGGGATGGGGATTTGGGATTTGAATCGGGGGAAGGGGGGTGGAGTATTGGTGTACGGAGTTTTGAGTTGGTGGTGAGATACTCGCACGATTGACTGGAGAGAAGTGCGGGATTTGTCGTGGGTGTGGTGGTCGAGGCTTTGTTGTATCATGGGATCAGGGCGAGATGGTAGGAGCTGCTGGCGGCGAATCATTAGAAGATGCCTGATAGCCGTGCTTCAGACATGATGTGTATATTTAAGACTTACATAACTGGTTCACTGTGAGGGCGGCTCTTTGTACCGGACAAGAGGCTGTGTTGTGGTGTTGTACAACAGTAGCAAGCAAATGATTCGACAGAAGACGTGGCGCTCCACTCCAGTCTGAAATAGATTTAACGCCCGCATCTCATCTGGCCTGAGCTCTGTTGCTCAGATGGACGGTTCGACCTTGCGCGTAGTGATGTAAGACTCGTGTCCATGCTCTTGTTGAACGTCGATAGCCGTTGACCAATCAGCGCGACCAAACCCAACAATTTTGAGATAGTTGCCGCGCGAGCAGACTACCCGCCAGAGAACATCCACGGGTCTGCCCGATGCTAACCGCAGCTACAACAACATCCAACATGATGTTCAAGACATCTCTGGGTCAGAATCGATCAATGAGACGTGCATGTGCACATTTTCCACCCATCTCCTGGCACAGGCCTATCTACCCTACTAACGTCCGTCCAACCGTAACAGAAAACTGGCTGTAACAGAAAGATCCGTCTGTACTTTGACTTTGTAGCATTCGCAAGCTTGCACGCGTCTGAATTGCATAGTTCGACTCTTTTAATCAGGAAATTATTTACAGCATAGCAGCGCCTATTCACACCGGCATTTTTGAAATTTTCGGTTCCATCGAGAAATTTCCCGCTCGCAACCCCATTCTATTCTTGCTTGGTACGCTTATGCCTAGATCTTCAATCCACTGTAGATCATAATTTTAAAAATGATAACGCCTTGGAAGTTTATCCATGGACAACCGCCCTATCACCCGTAGTCCACAACGTTTTGATCTCCCACCTCTTGATCTTCCACAGGCCATCGCTGCTATCCTTGACAAGATCTATATAGTATAAGTTCCCCGCCGTGTACGAAGTGTCCTCGGGCGTGCGCGCTTCTTCCGGCCGAATATGATACGCGACCGCGTGGGCTGTCATGGATGCCGTGTCCGCGCCATCCTTCAGCTCAACGCGGATATTGGTGACGATATGTGTGGTTACTAGGACCCAGAGCCTTTGAAAGAAGTCGTTGATGGTGGTCCAGCCCTCGAGGCTGATTGACCCGGCGACAACAGTCATGCTCTCGTCCTTCAAGCATCCTGACGCGAAAAGGTCCTGATTATTGCTGTCCATGCCGAGGACGCAGCGGTGGAGAGCATCTACAACGGCTTCGCGTGGACTAAGTGCTGTGAGTGTGACTGAGTCGCCCATTGCGTCGAGCAAAGTGTGCAGAAGGATTCCTGGTCAGAAGATAGTTGCAGTGATGTGAATTACTCCTAAGAACAATTTGGCGGCTAAGCTTTATATTCAATGCTCTCCGAGCTGTTACTACAAAGTGGTGGTCCATTGAGCTGGAACGGACTTTACTGGATTTAAAGGACGAAAATGTAGTAGGATTTACCGGAGTTAATATGATGTACAATCCCTGCTTCTACTTCGTATCTGCACACCTCCGCACAGCTGCAAGCCTAAAAGTCATTATGCGTGAATCAAACAATAAATAAGGACGCAGTCACTTCAAGTCAAAGAGTTACCTTCATAGTTTCCGGCACAGGTGGATTTCCGGCACGTGTGGATCGACGTTCGCTCCCGCCAACTACGCCGCATCCGCCCTCCCTTCCCTTCCCTCCCGTGCCGCAGCAGCCCATATTGACCCAGGACGGTGGGCATTATGCAGCTAATCAGCGAGGGAGAGGCCAGACCGCAAATATGAAGACGTGCATGCGGCGTAGCACACTTTCCGGTTGCACGGGAAGGTTGATCTGTTACCATATAGATGGGTGCGGCGGGGGTCAAGGCAATAGAGGGATGCATTGTCCGAAGCGGGCGTGCGGCGCAGCAATATATTCCTGAAGAGGGGTTGCAACCCCTTTAGTATGAACATGTCAACACGGATTTGCATCTGCAAAATTTTGGCGGCAGTAAAATCACTGACATGTCTGTAGGATCAAGAAAGGGCTTATGCTCTACAGGAGGAACTAATTGTTCTATGGCTTGAGGTTCGCTGTAGCTCCTATGGACTGCCTGGAAGACAGGGAATTTCTTCTTCTCATTTCTACTCTCTCCGTTGTGCTGGTGAAGAAAATACCTCCAGAATAAGTAATTAGTACCTCTATCAAAGGAACTATTCAGTTTGGCTTGCCAATGGACCAAGAGCTGCTGAGTGGTATCTTGCGCTGCTGTATATACTATGATATATCTCCAGCTAGTCCCCAGATATCGTGATTCATATTTCTTTCTTCAGTAGATTATTTAGTGAGTTCTAAGTTTGCTTATAATTCCTTTTAGTTCTACTCTAGTCTGTCAAGATTGATAGCAACAGCTTCTACCAACTCCTCTCCTATCTTCGGTCGTCCCGGCTCTCCTCCATCGCTAGCGTTCGATATTGTACTGTGTTGGCTTGTACCAATCCTGTGGGTTTCTGCGAAGCAGCGAATATAGGCAAGGTTCTACGGACCGAAATCACGGCGTTCAGCGGTGGTGGTAGAGGGTATTGAGCTATCAAAACAGCGACGCGTCCGAAGTGTGGTACCGTTGAAGGGAAACAGCTCAGCGAAGATGAAAATGAATCTTCTGCTACACGCAAGAGCTACATTCAACCCAAGAGCAATATAGAGAGAGAAAACTAGCGTATATTCCGCTGCTATTGTAAAATATCCGATATGCTTCACGAGATCGGTTGAGACATGATGCAGAGAATATAGCTAATTTGAGAAATATGTTTTTGAAGAAGATAGATAGTTGATAACCGTGAGACCAATTGCTTGCGGAGACCAATGATCAGCGATAATAGCTCTTCGGACAAGGTGAATTTCAAGATGAGTTTAGAAAGATCCAATTGGGATTTATCAGGGAAACGAATTGCTCCACACTCTAGATGGTCCTTTCACCGTTAACAAAGAGTACGTCTCATTATTGAAAGCTGAACAGTACTAGCTTGCATGTAATCCTTCGTCAGCCCATGAAGGAAAACTGTACATGGTTGATGGCGTTGTGATGGAGACTATAGGAGCGCGGAGAGAGTAGGAGATGGTATTCCACATCCATAAAAAGTATAACCTCATTGAGTCTTATCACCTGCGACAGCTTCACCGACCTTAGCATCTCTGGTATGATGAACGAAATCGACCGCCCCTCACAGATTAGTACAAGTGGGTCATTCCAATCGTAAAAGTAATTCAGTCTCTTCGCGCTACATGAAAGACATGTTGTCCTTTGAAGGGAGGGAAATCAAGTCATATGCATGGCTCGAGTACGTATTACTTCAAGTGTTGTTCTTGCTCTGTGTCTGGTTTTCTAAAACATTGCAAAACACTTATTACTTTTTTTTTAATTCTAGTGGCCTACACAGATGGTCCCAAGGTTCATTGTAAAGCAACGGAAAATGAAATGCAGACTAGCTATGCTCTTGGACTAATTCAATGGCAGAGAAACGATGAGTTGAGGAGACGGACGATCCTAAGCCCCTACTAGTAGTGGCTTTCTACCTCAATCCGTCTCGTCTGCAAACGAATCGCGTCAAATACCTGATCTGGTACTGTGGCGAGCAGAGCTGCTGCTTGCATCATTGAACCAACACGCTGTTTCTGCAGGCTTCCGAAATGCATATAATAGATATAAGCTGGAGAACCTATGCCTGATGGTTTGGTGGAGGGTGCTTTTCGACAATCATCCTGCTGTCTTGAAACGATCTCCACGCTTGAATCTCAACTCGCGTACTTGTCATGGCTCGACTTGACCTTCATATCTAACGCAGTTTCGTGAAAGTTTCCTTCCCGTCTCGCCTTCTTCAACTTCCTAACTTCATCATCCTCTAACTTCCGGCCCACGATCCCCTCAAGCTCCTTGCGACTCATATTGTCTTTTGCTTTCTCTTCCTTTGCAACTTTATGGCGGGGCTTGAAGCGCGCCTGCATACGGATGCGGAACGTTGTTTTGAAGTTTATAGACTCGGCATCGCCACGCACGTCTGGGCTGGCCTTGCTTTCATCGATGGTGAGGAATGTATCGCGGGCGGTTTGAAGACCAAAAGTGGAGGGGTTGTCTGGCACGGGGATTACGAGGAAGGACTCGGAGGGTGAGATGGCGGTTGCATTCGCGGAGAGGATACCGAATTTGTCGCAAGAAAGGTACCTATACAGGCATTAGCAAGCTTCTAATACCGCTTTGAGGACTTAGAACGAACGTACCTCCCGTGGTGACCTTTTAAACTGAAGCTGTCCGTACCAGCGACGCGATTTGCAACCCACACCTGCCGAACATCATGCGGCTCTGCCGTGGCGGGATCCTCTTCCACAAAATTCTCAATTGCGCTGCAAAACACCTTCCCGTTTGCGTCACATGCTAGGCATGTTGCTGGCTCGGTGGGCAGCACCACAATGATAGGTCCAGCGATATCACTCGACGCGTCGGCGTTCACCCAGGAATCATCATCTTCTACTGCGACAGCAGAGGATCGTGTAGTGAGGGCCTTGGATCCTGGAGAATCGGCGTCTTCGGGATCGGCGACACGCTTCCGCTTCTTGACCTTTTTGTCGCCTTTGAAATGGAGGGGTTTCACCATGGCGGGCTGTGGTGGTGGTGCGATATGGATGTGGTGGACGATGAGGTAATGCGGAAGTCGCCGGCGGAGATAGGCGGCAGAACCCCAGATCGTCCATTTAGGCAGGTGAATGTAATGATTCCGAGGTCTACCACTGCGCTTCTGAATTTTTCTCGCGGGCGAGCAAGCAGATGGATTGGGATAAAGACTGATTACGTTCTATTACTGCTTTTCAAAATTCTCGCACAATGGCTAATCCAGCCGTCAACCAGCAGGCCGTCAGTGTCGCATTAGAAGATCTCAAAAACGGTACCGTCACATCGCTAGCACGAGCTTACTCTGGCTGTCTGTCTGATTGCACCTTCTAGACAATGTACAATTCTCCGTTCTCGAAGAGGCATTTGGGCCCGAGTCACTTGGCATCATTGTCGTGAGCGGCCTGCCAGAAAAGTTCCACAAACTTAGACATGAGCTACTATCTTATTCATCGGCGCTAGCAAGTTTACCTCAGGGGGAGTTGGGTAAGTCGGCATCTTTATGAGACTAAACGAGGAAAAGTGTGGAAGCCTGATATGCAGGACTGACTGTTTGGGATAGACAAACTCGAATCGCCAGCATCAAAATGGCTGGTGGGATGGTCCTGCGGCAAGGAGACACTAAAGGACGGGCGCTACGACACACTTAAGGGATCGTACTACGTCAACTGCGCGCCTGGTTTTGAAGAACAACAGCAAGCTGTTTCCGAAAAGTATCCTTCGTTCCCCGAGTACACGGCTCCCAATGTGTGGCCAGCGAAGGAACTACTACCTGGGTACGAGGAGACGTTCCGCGAGCTTTGCACCCTCATCATCGACATCGCGGCACTGGTAGCTCGTGCGTGCGACAAATATGCAGAGTCCAACATTGAGGGGTACAAAAAGGGCTATCTTGAGCATGTCGTAACGACGAGTGTGTCGACCAAAGCACGCCTCCTCCATTACTTTCCAACCCCGCCGTCCGAGAGCGAGACATCCAACAGCAGCTCGGGCGATGAGGATGACTGGTGCGCAACCCATCTCGACCATGGTTGTCTCACTGGCCTGACGTCGGCCATGTTCGTCGATGAGGCAGCACACGCTCCACAAACGGGGGCTTCGTTCAGTCCCCTTAAAGAACTAGAGCGCTCGCCGGATCCAAAGGCGGGTCTCTATATCCATTCGCGCACCGGTGTTGTCACCAAGGTGGGAATTCCGCGGGACTGTCTAGGCTTTCAGACAGGAGAAGCACTTGAAGTCATAACCAAGGGCAAGTTCAAGGCGGTTCCACACTTCGTTCGGGGTGCTGGGCCAGGCGTGGGTGGGAAGGTAGCGAGGAACACCCTAGCCGTCTTCACGCAGCCCAACCTATGGGAGCTGGTCGACGAGTCAAAGGATTTTGCAACATTTGCAAAGGAGATAGTTGCGAGGAATCACTGACGCGTCGTGTTTGAGGTCCGTCGTGGTGTTGGGCGAGTGCAGTGCTGGACTCATTGCACGTGGGAGCAAGACGGTATTTTATTGAAAGCGATAGGGTCAAAGCGGCTGCGGCTCAGTAAATTTAACGCATCCATTTGAGGCATGGCGCTGCAAAGGTTAATTTCAGATTCAGCCAAGATTGTTAAGCGACTCCACATGCAGCTGGGGCGGCCTCCAAACATGTCCTACTATGCGGTATCACGTGACTAGGACAGGATCCCCGGCTCCATCTTCCGCTGCCCAGCTTCGGCTATCTGTCAGAGTGAACGTCACTCGCATCCTGCTGAACGTAGTCTCCGTAGTCTCAACGGTCTCTCATTGCTGCTGCTGCTCATCCACGACTTCGGCGCTCGAGCTGTCGCTGCCCCGTCTCGTATCCGTCGGCAGCCCGTTGCCTCTTGTAGACAGCTCTAGCTCCAGTGGCAGCGTCCGGGTGCTTCGACCCATACTAGGGTGGCGCCAGGGGGAGGCTCGTCGTCGCATGTAACAATGGAAGAGTCGCGAATTCTCATCCAATCAGCCAGCCACGGGTAGGTCGCGCATGGGAGACCGATAAACTATCACTGTGCTCTGCGCCACCGAACCGCTCCATTCTGCCTGGATAATCTCGGCGTCTCCTAGCACTTGCAGATTCCACGCAACACACACCGGGCGCTTTGGCAATCATGGCAAGAAAAGAGGCATTGGCATGTTGCGTGCCGGATTCCGAACTATGCACAAGTGTCGTTGTACCACTTCGCTGGAGTAGCAACCCATAGAGAAAGACGGTGGAGGGAGAGCACAGTGGGGCGTTCACACATAATCCGTGTTGCCGCGTCTTATTTTACGTGGCCGCCCTATGAAAG
This sequence comes from Periconia sp. TS-2, assembly GCA_030378425.1. Taxonomy (NCBI): domain Eukaryota; kingdom Fungi; phylum Ascomycota; class Dothideomycetes; order Pleosporales; family Periconiaceae; genus Periconia; species Periconia sp. TS-2. Next base: position 196,852 of record JASNQO010000027.1, on the reverse strand, counting down.
CCTAGCCGTACTCACTTCTTGGACGCCAGCTCTCGACTGCAGGGGCTGGGTGGTCGATGATCGCTGTGTCTCCTGAACCCGCTCACTATCGCGCCAAGCCCCTCAATTGCCCACAAAAGACCTGGGGCACTCCGAGTATCCGTCTTTGCCTGGTCCCTCCTGTCTGTACCCCAGCCCTTAAGGTGACGTCCTCCTTCTTCTGCGAGGAATCCTGCAAATGTGATCGTTCGACATTCCGCTCTTTATCCCTCTGCTTTCGTCCTTCGTATCCCTCATATCCTTCCAGCCACCCTATTTCGGCCCGTTTGTTGACCTCCTTGCATAAACCCAAAGCACCGCTAGCTGTCGTGTGCCACTTCCTAGATATACACGCGACTTTGGAGGGGTATCGATCACGACGCAGATATGGCGAGAGACAACCGCCAGAATGTGAAGTGGGTTGAGGTGAGCACTCCTACGTCACTCCAGCACCACACCCTCAATTGACACTATGATCAGGGCGTCCGTGGTGTTGCTTCTTTCCTTGTCGTTCTCACGCATCTCACCAGAGCCTGGGATTATCCCATGTTCTGGCCTCGCGACTGTGAGGAATGTTCTCCGAGGCTGCTTCAACTGCCTTTCTTTCGAGTACCATTCCAAGGGCGCATCGGCGTCATGATGTTTTCTTTCCTTACCGGCTACGTCTGCGCAATCAAGCCGCTCCGCCAGATCAAGTCCGGAAACACTTCGGGTGCTCTGACTACCATTGCGAAGTCGGCATTCAGACGCCCACCGCGTCTGATTTTGCCCGCTACCATTGGTCTACTTATTTCCTGGTTCCTCACTCAGGTTAACGGTTTTGCCATTGCCTCCATGTGCGATTCCGACTGGCTTAGGAAGTCAAGTCCAAAGCGTGAGGGAGGTCTCGGCCACGAAATCGTCCGGCTAGTCCATGAATTTCAGAAGTCATGGATCACTGGCATGCCTGCATATGATGAGCATCAATGGGCTCTCTTGCCTCTTCTCAAAGGCGCTTTCCTCATCTACGCCACTCTCTTTACTACTGCCTTTATGAAATTTCGTATGCGAGTCTTCACAGTCTTTGTGTTGTGGGCGTGGTACTGGTGTAACAACACACCCAAGACTGGTAAGTTCACTTTCAATTTCTAGCTAATCTCATCTAACTCATTTCACAGAAACTTTTGAGTGCATGTTCCTATTCGGAGTTCTTCTCTGCGACATTGGTTCCGAAATGGATTTCCGGGACTGGGTCAACAGCCGTCCACAGGCCCGTCGTGCCGTGCAATCCTCCCTAATTGTTCTAGGACTCTACGTCGGCAGTTTTCCCGAAGGCAAGATCTGGTGGGCAGGCTGGTCCCGGGGTCTCGATAAATTGAACCCTTACATCTTCCCCGCTGGGACAGATCCCACTAAGCGATGGTCTGCGGTCGCATGGCACTTCATTGTCATCGGATTCTGGTTGTCGCCTACGCTGCAGACAATCTTTTCCAACCGGCTTTTCATATGGCTCGGACGAAACAGCTTCGCCGTCTACCTCACCCATGGAATGCTTATGCGTGTTGTCCTTGTCCGGTTCATTTATGGCTGGACCGGCGCAGGATTTTCTATTGAGAATGCCGACACCAATGAGCCGACCTTCCACTGGATTCCTAGGACCCCGAGCTGGTTTGTCTGGGCAATTGCTATTCCCGTGTGGTACGCCATGCTGTACACGCTGGCTCACCTCTGGACCACGCACGTTGACAGCATGTGCGCCAAGGCAACTCAGTGGTTGGAAAGGACCATGTTCGAAGAGGAGGAAAATGAGAAGAGGCTGGCAGGAAACTATGCATGAGCATACTGTACGATCAAGAGAAGGAGCAAAGGGGAGAAGTTGACACATGCTCGAACGAGTACGCCGTGTCTTGCTGGATTCATGACACCATACATTATCATTTCCTTGTGTACAGGTACAAACTCCGGGTCGGAAATACCGATCTCTAGCATCGCGAACGGCGTTGACAACAGCTTTGACATATCGGACGAAATACTTTCATGGCCCACATACTAGAAGACGGATTAGGCGTCACTGTCGACATTAATACTAATACCGTCAAAACTTCAATCTGCTATGGCATTCTCTCCGAAGTGACTTGAGCTTGCCTCGTGATGGCGCTTCGTTGGTGTTCTCGATTTAGCATCTGGACTAAAGTTCTCGCTTTCATGCCGACCCGTGTCTACCCCCCTGAACGAAGAATACGAAGGCGACCACGCTCAACTTCTACAACCGACCCTCACTAACGCGCCACCCCCTCCACTCAATAGCGCCAAATTTCAACAGAGTCTCCCTCCATCACTTCAACTCCATCAGGAGTTCCTCCCGTGCTTCCCTTCCACGCCCCTATGTGTGCCTCAAAACCAGTATGTAGTGAGGGGCAAAAAAATACCCCTGAATGAGCCCTCTGCCGCCAGCACCTTGCGCCAAGTGGGTAGCTCGCACGTTAAGGGGACCATGTCGGAGCTAACGCACTTTTAACGTTTACGCCACTACACCACAATACCGCTCGCTTCAATCAATAGCGCCAAGCACGGTTGCTCGGCACGCACGGCAAATGGTATGCTTGTTTTGCGCGGGGTGTGGCTTGAACGTTTGGCTTGGGGCGTGAACTATTGTAGTATGTGAACCTTGCGATAGGGGATGGACGGGAGAAGAATGGAACGAAGCATTCTTACCATTGCGGATTTGCATCTGCGTTTGGTCGAACGTAGGAGTATACTAGAATCGCGTACGAGACTGACCATCTGTACTGATTTAGCATATTCTTCGAGTGTAGTATGTAGTATTTTGGTGAAAACATGGCAATCTGCGAGCGAATTGCTTTTCCTTTTCTTCCCTTTTCCCGCTTTTCGACGGCTTGCATGAAGGCGTTCGTTGTTCAATCTCGTCTTTAAGCCCCGCGCAAGCCCACCACACACCCGCAAATGCGGCAGGTTTCAGCTCGTTAAAGTTGCGCGGGGATATATGTAGGCGCTGCACGAAAGTAGACATAGCAGCCGAAGCGTAGTCGCAAGACAGCAAAACGAGCCAGATACCTGGTGTAGTCTAGAGGAAAATTGTTTCCGGTGTTTGGTTCCGGGAATGTTACACCTGCTTACTCCAAAGACATCTTGAGACGCCAAGGTGAACGTGGTGTTTTGAATTTTCTGATAGGGGTCTGATTGCCTCAACCACTCTGCCTGAGTGGTTTACATGATGTGGTTTACGTGATATGGTTTACGTGATGTGGTTTACATGATGTGGTTTACGTGATGTGGTTTACATGATGTGGTTTACATGATGTGGTTTACATGATGTGGTTTACATGATGTGGTTTACACGATGTGGTTTACATGATGTGGTTTACATGATGTGGTTTACGTGATATGGTTTATATGATGTGATTTACGTGATATGGTTTATATGATGTGGTTTACGTGATATGGTTTACATGATGTGGTTTATATAATATAGTTTATATAATTTGGTTTACATGATGTGGTTTACGTGATGTGGTTTACGTGATGTGGTTTACATGATGTGGTTTACGTGATGTGGTTTACGTGATGTGGTTTACGTGATGTGGTTTACATGATATGGGTTACATGATATGGTTTACATGATATGGTTTACATGATATGGTTTACATGATGTGAGGCAAAAGCAAACCAGCCAGTTATGGCTATAATCATCTCAGATTGGTAATATTTGACTTTACTGATAATCTACATTGATGACCCTCAAGTACTTCATGATTATATCACTAACCTCGGTCAGAATTGTAATAGGGTACTGTATTTGCACTTCCTAAAAAACGAAACCCCTCAAGAGCATGCGGATTTCCCAGGAATAACTTTACATTTTGAAAATGCGTCTCATATGGTCATACATGACTATGCAAATACTCCGCCAACACCGCATCAATTATCAGACCGACTGCCAGCCTAAACCTCCCCTTACGTCACGCTCTTAATTGGAACTTAGTACTTTGTCAACGCTGGAGATCCCTCGCACGCGGGTGCGCTCCACTTTGTCTCCACAAAGACCTTTTGCATTCCATCCTCCTTGTTTTCGAATTTATAGTAGACCTTGTCTAGATCCTCGAGGCGGACACGATGGCTCACCATCTTGAGCGGCTCGATTTGCTTATCCTGGATCATCTTGAGGAGAGATTCCCAGTACAGGTGAACGGGCGCTTGACCGTTGCCGATGAGACGGATACCTCGTTCCATGAGCGAGCCAATGTTGAAGTGATTGGTCTGCTTGTGCGTTAGAGGTTGATGGCCAAAGGTACGGCGGGAACACTTACGAAGCCGACGTAGACGCCGGTGATGCCGCAACGACCAAAGTTTCGTGTGCTGGTAATCATCTCGTTGACAAGCTCACTTGTATCCGTTTCCAACCCAAGCAACATCTCAAAGTAATGTGCCCATCCCTTTGCATATTCACCCGCAGCAGCCTCGATGCTGACGTCTGGACCACGATTGTCGCATAGCTCTTTTAGCTTGCTTGTTACCGACTCGCCCTTGCTCAATGCTGAGAAGTCTACTGTTTCAATGTTTGGGTACTTGCTCTTGATGTAGTCTAACCTCCAATTCTCGTCGATCATGATGACGCGCGACGCACCATTGAGCAGCGAGAAGTCAGCTGCCATCTGCCCGATAGGTCCAGCGCCCCAAATGGCTACCACGTCGCCCTTCTTCACACCCGTATCAACGACCGCATGCCAGCTCGTGCAGAGCACGTCAGACAAGAATAACCCCTTCTCGTCGGGAACATTGTCAGGGAGAGGAAGGAGATTGACGTCGCCGAAAGGAACACGCGTATACTCGGATTGTCCGCCGGCAAAGCCGCCTGTGAAGTGGCTGTATCCAAACATGCCTGCGGTACGTCCACCGTACATGGCATTTTCGATCGTATTCGCGTTTGTCTTTTCGCATTGGGAGGAGAGCTTTTGCTTGCAGTAGTAGCAGGAACCGCAGGCGATTTGGAAGGAAGCTACTACGCGTTGACTATTGCATTGTCAGCATTCATTGATTTAGTAGCCAGGTATTCATCTTTCTACGCACCCTTTCTTCAAGTTGGTCACCTCGCTGCCGACATCATCGACCACACCGCAGAACTCATGGCCGAGAATATCACCCTTCTGTAGCTCAACTACGACGCCATGCAAAAGATGCAAATCTGACCCGCACACCGTCGAGCCGGTTACTTTGACAATTACATCGCGCGGCTCTATCACCTTGGGTCTCGGAGCGTCTACTATTTCGACCTTGTTCTTGCCCATCCAGGCGAGAGCCTTCATGGTTCCTGAGCCGGCGTTATCCTCGCCAAATGCTGGATTTGTAACGTCCTGGGCGGTTACAGCATTGTCGCCGTGACCGAGGGCTTGCTCAGCCTTGAAGGCTGCTTGTGACATAGCCATAATGCGCGTTTATTTGCAGATTGTAAAGGTAGATGGGTATCACAAAAAAGGAAGGAATATTGATGTGGTAGAGATTGATCGTAGGAGGCAAAAGCAGCACTTTGAACACCAAATTTTATGCTATGACATAGTTTTTTCGTCTTACTACTTAGTCCCTTCGACAATTGAACAACTACCGACGAGCTACGGCATATTGCTCGCCCTTGTAGACACGCTCGACACGGTAGGAGCTACGTCATGACTTGACCAGAAGACCTGGCGGCTGACAGCTCTAGCGAAGGACAAGAGGCACGAGCATGGATTTGTCATGTGGTAGAATGGCAATCCGATGGGAATTGCATGAGCTAGAGAGAGGCGACTAACAATTGTCATGTTGATGTAATGTCTTGGCCACCGCGGCGGGCATCTCGAAGCGCTTAGTCATCGCACAACATGGCAAGAGGACACGCGAGTCGCAAGCAACGTTGTCGTAGGCTCTCCGTTGGGCGCGTGAACACATACAAGCACATCAATGATTCTGCTATGGGGTGCTCATGCATGCTGGCTGGCAATGATAGACGAGTGAAGCTGGGGTTGGGTCGCTCTTCTTCCTCAACGAGTCGCTCGAGGCGCACACAATCAATGAAAAAGGTTGGTCCAGCAAAAATTGCGCCGCCTAGGCCCATGAATGAGACCAGTACAAGTACTGAAACTAATCCCTTCTGTGCAATGGAGGTGATTCCACTAGAGCTCGACATTATGGACCGTCGAGACTCGCATCAAGATAAGTATGCATGAATGGCTGGATGGGAGCTAGACACAACTCCGTACATGCTACAGTCATGGGAAGTCGTGGCGAGTCCACGGTGTCAGAATGTGATAGCTCAAACTCCGAATTGGTCTAACACCAAATCAGTATTCATTGGGGTTCTAATTCAATTTCCCTTTTTTGCTGCCTAACTCAAAACCAAGAACCCGAAACTCAATATCTGTTCGAACACCTACAATCCTACCACCGTATCCGGAAATTATTGCACGGTCTCGTCTGGGGCCCAAATCTCGATTTGGTCTTTGTATACAACCCGAGCCAGCGAAAACACGATAGTATGCCAAGCTGTATGTCTTGTGACGAGGGACTGCATAGATATCTTCATGATCAAACCTGTGCTTTCAGATCTGCCACAATAGTTTCGAACTCAGGCAATTCTTCATACTCCAGGACGATTTCACTCCCAACAAGCCGTACTTTGTATGTATCATCTGACGTAGCCATGGTTTCTAAATGGAATTTGCCACCTGTTGTAGACTTGCCATCTCCATGTATACGGTGCCAGGTCCCAACGGGTTCCCAACTACCGGTCATCCCTGATGCATCTAGATCATTGATATAGTCTTCGACTGTAGCTTTATTTTTTTTCTTGTCTTTTGCCTTTGACAAGCGTCAGTCTCGCCGGTTATTAGGGTCGGAATGAGATCCCACCATGTGGATGCAACAGAAGACTTTGACAGACAGATTTTCGAGCTGGTAAGTTCTATTTTAGAATTTTATATAGTATGAATTGTGGTTTTATCGGTTCATCGCACATGAAGGGGGCACCGTATATCTAGGGGCAATCAGCGCCAAGACCTCTCATTCCTACCCCTCTTTGCCTTCTTTGCCCTCTTTGCCCTTTGCCCTCTTTGCTTATTCAAGGCGACACGCGTGGGGACGAGCGCACCGATTAATGACGAGAATTACTAATTTCGTTGACAGGCGGTGTCGTCGAGGATGAGTTTTGGGCCTGCGTATTGCTAATCGTGGGTTGCGAAACTTTCGAGGTTAGGGAGTTTGTAACGAGACCGTAACGAGACTACGTAACGCAAGTAAAGCCAACCTCGCCTTTGTAATAAGAGCTTTATTTTGTGAGCTACACCAATATTCTCGAGTCTCAGGTCTCCCTATGTTCTGACGTGGCACACCTTGACTGGTCACGGCAGACTTAGACAAAGCAAGGCTTGCAGACTGATCGATTAGCCATACCCCGACCTCTTGAGCCACCACTAGTCAACGGCTCGGTGGCTAGTGCTCCAGTATAGTCATGAAGTCAGCACGATTCTAACATTTATCCATATCGTGTGCTGATTCAGTCTAGTTCACCGTATCAAACTGGAAAAGTTATTTGCTTAGAAACTATCGGCAAACGAGCCATCGGAAAAGATGTCAAGGTCCGAATAGACAAGCTCTACCAGCCCTGGACGCTATCATGCGTAATGGAAGTATCGATTTTAGATTCCCAAGCCAACCCCACCAAGGCTGTCCTAAAGCTTTACGACTGGAGATACGCAGCACAGCTTCGTAAAGACAATAGAATCGACCCATGGACGAATGAGCATGAGAAGGCCTACATCGACTTTGTTCGCAGCGGGAAAGCTAAAGTCTTTCTTGATAAACTTCGTAACGATGCGGACTTTGAAGAGCCGGAGGAAGGATGGAATATCGCCGAAAACGAAACATACCTTTACAACACATGTGCAGACATGTTTCGCGCGGAGACTGCGATTTATAAAAAGCTATATGCATACCAAGGAAAACAAATCCCTTATTTGGTTGCACCTGTCGTAATGGGCATCGAATCGCTGAACGAGCGAAGCAGCGATCATCACGATATTTCTTCGGTTGAGCCTTCCAGTTCAGACAGTGTCTCGATGGATATCGACCAAGTCGACATCAAGGCGCCTGAAACCGAACTCTTAAAATTTGGCGGTATCCTGATTGAATTTATCCAAGGCTTTACACTCGCAAATCTCAACCAACTCAACGCTCCGAAATCCTCTTGGCAGTCTATTGTTGACCAAGCTATTCAGAACGTTAATCTACTATCCGACAAGGACATTCTCAATGAAGACGTCCGCGCCTCCAATATATTGGTATCCCCTGAATCAAACGGTACGTATCGGGTTTGTATGATAGACTTCGCACAGTGCAGATTTCGAGGGGATAATGAATCGGATCTGGACTGGGGTCGAGCGAAGTGGAGACAAGATGAGGAAGGTGCAGTTGGATTTATCATGAAGAGAAGGTTGGGCAAACAAGGTTTCGACTTGAAGTATGTGCCATCAATGAGGTTCTTGAGTTGGGCTGAGAGAGAGGGGGATACTGCTAGTTGATGAAGGTGTCACGAAATCGCTTGCTTGGAGGCCTCTACATTTGCAGGCATCCAACATCGTTTGTAAGGAAAGACATTGCAATTTCAGTGATGGGTTTTCAACAATCGAGGCTGTTCCTATCACTAGCTAAAATGCTATAGTCGATAAGGATTATACGCAACGAGTGAAAGAGGGCATTCTTGTTGTTCTGGCTAGCTACGACAAGATGTTAAGAAAGCGATCTGCAGATGCCATATGCAGACTGGTTGTTAGTCACTTACTCCTCGAGGTAGACAAGGACCCGCTGAGTATCTTTAGCCCTGCCCTAGCTATGCGTCTCGATGAGTGGTCATTTTGAGCCGCATCGCGCTAGTAGTTCCTGGTGACGGCAGTCACGTGTGGATAACAAAGGTGGACGGCCAAGTCTGGACGAGGAATCGTTTGAGATAATTTACTACCTGCGTTGCGTTGCACAGCCTAAAGCCGGTGAAGTGTCATGTTACTCTCTGTACGGAGCATGGTTGTGGGCTTTGGCGACGTAGGATGAGGGAGCGGGACTGCCAAGCAGCAGAAAATTCAGTGGAATGGGTTTGCGAACGTGGCGGCGTTCGTTGACGAGATGCAGGGCGGATCTACACTTTGGATGCAGCATGCGTGCCTGGTTGTCAGCTTCAGGGAAGCTTGTTGAGGCACAACGGCTTGATCCATGTTTGCGTAGTGGCATATTGAATCGTGCTTGTTCCAAAGTCTGCCGGAGCCAACCACTGGCTTGCGGTGAAAAGCTTGCTTGACGGTGCCATTGCCGACATCGATTCATCCTCGCATGCAAGACCTTTACGCACACCTTGGTATCAGAGGGGCCCTCGACACTCTCAATACTCCTCTTCCTCAACGCGTCGCCCAGAGGCAAACGCCGTCAATGAAAAAGAATTGGACCAGCAAAAATTGCGCCGCCCAGGCCCACGAATGAGACTGGTAGCGAAACCACTCCCCTCTGTGCAATGGAGGCGATCTCACTAGAGCTCGACATTCTTGAGCGTCGAGACTCGCAACAAGGTAAGTATGAAGAGGAAACCTGGGGCGGGGGGGCGGCGGGTTTATATAGGCGAGGGCGGCCGTGCACAGACCATCTGCACGTGATCGTCTAGCGGCCTAACATCGGCCGTTGCCGGGCGGCCGGGCGAGACTTTGCAAAGCTCCTTCACTCGGCGGTGAAGGTGAGAGGCATGCTCGACTCTCGCACGGCAAGTGACCCTGGCGCAAGTAAGTGAAGCTTTCGTTCCATTTGCACAATGTTTACGAAGTTCAATTGGGCCAATCCTGGACGAGGCATGCCTCTGGTGCTCGTTTCCTCGTCCAGCTCCAATTGTCTCCATGAGCACCTCCGTGCACACGCTATGATGATCCGCTTTAGAACCGTTGCGAATGACGCCCATGTGGGCGGTTGATTTCACGATGCTTGTCACTACCCCTGAGCCTCTTCATCTATACCTCACCTAAACCAGTCCTCTGTCTCCCTCCGTACTGATCTTGGACTGCAGTATGAGTAGGCCGTCGCTCCACTTCCTTCGGCCGTACCTCTATCGTAGCTGCAAGCCTCTTGTCAGCTCCGAGGCCTCGCGAGCATACTGCGCCTTTCAGAAACGATTCGCCCAGACCGTCGCCGCTGACGGCTATACCGGTCCGCACGATGTCGAGAAGCAGAAGCGGTTGGAGCAGCTACGGAAAGTGAGGCCATTGGAGGATTATCACCCCAAGCTCTCAAATACCTCGTCTGCGACCAGTTTGTCCATTCGTGATTTTCACGCCCAATATGATTCAATTCGGGAGACGCAGTCAGACCTGGTGTCTGTATTCGGTATGGTAGCTGGAACGAATGCGGCAGATAGGAAGGCTGATAACGTCAGGCAGGGTCCGATCAGTGCGGCTACTTGGCTCCAAGCTGATGTTTCTTGACATTGAGCGGGAAACATATAGATTGCAGGTCATGGTCGAGCTGAAGAAGTTGACAGCCCATGACCAGCTGGACGAAGATTTTAAGGGCTTCAAGAAAGTGGCTCGATCCGGCGATTGGATCTGTAAGCTATCCTGATTCTCTTTGCCTGTCCAAGCCTGACAAGAACAGCAATCCAAGGGCACCCTACTCGAACATCCAGCGGCGAGCTCTCCATTCTCGCCCTTGAGGTCCCCCAGATCCTCGCTCCTTGTCTACACCACCTTCCTGACAAAGTAGAGAACGCCGAAACGCTAGCTCGGCATCCTCACATCCACCAGCTTACCAGCGACGAGCCTGGCGACGTTCTCCGCCTCCGTGCGCTGATATCTGATCACATTCGGAGTTATTTCATACACGACGGCTTTCTTGAGGTGGAAACACCCATGTTTGACGTCAACGCTGGAGGGGCAATTGCTCGGCCCTTCGAGACGATTGCTAATGAATTGCCCAACATGCCCATTCGGCTTCGAATCGCGCCTGAGCTCAACCTGAAGAGGTTGATAGTGGGAGGCCAGGACAAAATCTTCGAAATTGGTCGAAGTTTTAGGAATGAAGGAGTGGACAACACACACAATCCGGAGTTCTCCACATGTGAGTTCTACGAGGTGGGAGCGACCCTACCTTCTTTGATCGACAGGACGGAAAAGCTTGTTCAGGGACTTTTCACCGCAGCTGAGGCAGTAAGACCAACGTACTTTCCGTCACTCGCTGCACCTGAAGGCATCGACTTCACCGCACCTTTTGCACAGTTACCTTTCATTCCAACAGTCGAGAAAGAGAGTGGCCGCAAGCTACCCGATCTTTCATCTCCTACAGCAGCCATTGATCTGCTACAGTTTTTCAATGAGCTGAGCATTCCGATCCCGCCAAATCCAACACTCCCTCGCCTCCTCGATGCGCTCGCTGAACAATATATCGAACCACTTTGCACCAATCCCACCTTCATATCTCAACACCCGGAAGCTCTATCACCACTTTCAAAATCTTACATTTGTCCGCTTACCAACCAACGCATCGCCAGTCGTGTTGAGCTCTTCATTGCAGGTCGTGAATACGTGAATGCGTATGAAGAAGAGAACTCGCCATTTGAGCAACGAAGAAAATTCATGCAGCAGTTGGAGTTTCATGCTGAGGGCGAACAACGGGAGAAGGCGGTCGATGAGAGTTATCTGGAGGTGTTGGAATGGGGCATGCCACCCACAGGAGGCTGGGGATGCGGACTGGATCGGCTGGTCATGCTTTTTGCAAGCAAGAAGCGGATTGCAGACGTGCTGCCCTTTGGAACGTTGCGAAACGTGGTGAGCATTGCCAAGAATAAGTGAACGTGTTTTATATCGCAATGTAAACATATTGAGTCATAGAGATTGTAAAAATATAGGTCACCTCACAAAAATTCCTGGTAGTATTGCATACTCAGAGTAACGATCTCAACCTCTGAAGGGCTCCGAGGCTATCATCTGCTTGCCCACCGTCGTGCCCGGAAAGCAGCACTCCAGCCAGATTCTTCTTGGACTCCTGCACCTCCATGACCCTCTCCTCAAACGAATCCCGAATGTAGAACCGCACCGTCGTCACCTCGCGCGTCTGTCCGATGCGATGAATGCGCGAAAGCGCCTGCTCCTCAATCGTCGGATTCCAGTGCGGCTCCATGAGGTACGCGCGCGAGGCCTCGGTGAGGGTGAGTCCCACGGCGCCACACTGGAGGGTGAGCAGCATGACGCGGATCGAAGGGTCCGTCTTGAATTGGTGCAGGACGGGCTGGCGCTGCGACTGGGAGACTTTGCCGTCGAAGCGGACGCTGCGGATTGCGGCTTGGGCGAGGCCGAGGTCGATCATGTCGAGGGTTAGGCGCCAGGTGGAGAAGACGATGCTGGGTTGGGGTGTTAGCTTGGGGTGTTTTTTTTTTTGGTTTGTTTGTGGGGGATGGGAGGGGGTGTGTTGGATGGGTAGGCATGAGATAAAATGACTATACGGAATCATGTAATGGAAGAACTATATGAAGTGAGAAGGCATGAGACAGAGACGAACCTTTTAACCCCCGGTGGCAAGCTCTTCAGGTCTGATATCAGTGCCTCCACTTTGGACGGCAGAGCGACCGAGGCGGCAGGTCCTTTTCGTTTGCCGGATATTTGACTGAATGCTTCCTCGAATATACTGCTGTTGATAGAGACTTGTGCAACGGGGCATCGAGGCGTGTGTCCGCAGACCATCTTATGACCAGTGACGCGAAGTTTGTGAGCGCACTCAGCACACGCGTACTTTAAGCAGCGGGAGAATTGAGGGCTGTCCTGGACCACATTGTCATCAAGAAGGCTCTCGGTCATCTCCAGGCTGGAAGAACATTGCGAACATATGATGGGATGCATCTCGCGTTGGATGTTGAATGCTTCTTGAGCCATTGTTGCCCATTGGGTTGTTTCCTGTGAAGGCGCCATGTCGTGACGTTCATGGTAAGACAGGCCGAGATTGCAAATGAGCCTCATCGACTCGATTTGTTGGAGGAAATTAACGTAGATACCTGACCGGGAAAGCTCGGTATCATGGTGTAGAGCATCGTCAATTCGAGTAATGGTCCGGTGACGTACATTCTCGTAGAGTGCCCTTTCGTTCTTGTTGAAGTCGACGGGGCATTTGACGTCGCGCCTCGCAGGTAGATTTATGGTGCGCTTTGCTCTGCGTAGGATGAGACATCGTGAGAGTCGCTTGAGTCTCTTCACCGCTTCTTCGTCCTCGCCCGATTTCCACAGGCGAGATATGTCGGAGTCAAATCGTCTATGGTCATCGTATGGATGGGCACGGATGAACCTGAGCAGTGCGGCTAGATCGCTAAGGTGGTTCTGGATGGGTGTGCCAGTGACTGCCCAACGCGATTCAGACTCGAGCTCGTAGATTGCACGCGCCATGCGAGTTTTTACATTTCGGACCAGGTGAGCTGTATATTGTGAGGATGATATACCTGCACATATGGAACTGACTCACCTTCGTCTAAGACTATCCTGCGCCAGCGTACAGAAAACATTATGTGGTTCCCTGTGGTGTTCCAATTCTTCCAATCCGCCGAGAGTGTGTGATACGTCGTAAGCACGATATTGACACCGTCAATGTCTTGAATGTCGTTTAGTCTTGTCTTACCATGGTGGCGACGGAACCTCATTCTTCCAAATTCGAGATGGTCATGAAGCTGTTGTTCCCAAGTGCTCAGGAGAGGTTGCGGGACGATGACCAACGTGGTCGCAACACGGCGCCGTGAATCATCTGGATCATACCAGTCCTCACCCATCTGTTTCGGGCTCTCTAGATCCGTAGCAGCCAGTGCTATCATTGTTAGAGTCTTCCCGAGACCCATAGGATCAGCAATTATACCTCCACAGAACTGAGGTGGAGCTTCTTTCTGATCAGAATCGGTGATGCGGTTTAAATATACCCTCTCGCGACTGGTATCCAAGGCTTCCCAAATATCTCCGGCCTTGCCGTCTAGATCCCACCCATTCTCTCGGCGCAGCATGAAGGAGAGTGCCTGCTTCTGGTGCCTGTGGAGTGTAGCTTGTATCGCGCTAGGAGCTTCGGATTCTTCCAGATCATCCTGTCCGCTTATAATGTCTAACAAATCAGGTTGCTCAACTACATCCTGGAAATGAAGGGCTTCCGGTGACCTTGAGACGATTTCCGAGACGAATGGACAGGATTGCAGGTCAGCCGAGGAGAGTCGTTGGGGATTGCAATATTTGACATCGAGATAAAATGTTCGCGGATCCTGCAGGTAGATATTATACTCTTGAAACCAATCTCCAATTTCGTTGAAGAGCTCAACAGGGCCGTAGACCGTGATATCCAAGGAACAGAGCACCTGTGAGGATGAGAGCTTCGAGCGGCGAGGCACGGGCGAGCAGTTGGCTGTGCATATCAAGTGAAGTATGAGAGTCTCTTCTTCTAGAAGCCCTTGAATCATTTGTCCATATTGAGGCAAGATGAATCCGCGTATGTGGAGATCATCGGTGCTCGCGAAGCGTTCCGATGATTCTAGGCGGACAGGAAAGGTGGCGTAGCTACCGCTAGGCCGGTCGCATCTGCCATTTATTGAAGGAATCTGTACATAGTCAGACCGAAAGACTAAATAGATTAGACGTGGAGTTAGAATTTTTTTGACCCCAGTTCAACTTTAGTGTAGGGATTCAAGTGGTACGCACAGTGCCGAAGCAGACAATTTCAGCTGCTGCTGTAGCTTGTTCATTCTGAGCGGTTTCTACACGGCTACTTGAATGTTGAAGTGGCAGCCTGGGGTCGAAAGACTGTCCTTCTATAGGACAAGGCTGAAAGAAGGCCACGGAATCATCCTCGTGTGGCGTCTCAAGCATCCTGGGCCGCTTGGCCGGCCGTGGTAGTGGATAGGTCATGTTGTCGCATTGCTGAGTGTGAAGAAGACAGAGCCTGAGTACCTTGCGAGGAAGATATTCGAGAAGAATGGCGGTGCAGGGGGTGTCGTGTGTGCAAGGCTGAGTCGAAGGCGCTTATACGGCTGGGCGTATATACAGCCACGTCTGCACCTCAGCCTTTTCATCATTCCTTTTCCACGTCTCCTTTGACGCATTACCCGTCCATTTCATGTGAGCATCTGCCAGTGGCGGCCTTACCCTGCCGTTTTAGTATCTACAATGCCACGACTCGCCCCAGCCGTGTCTGCGCTCGCGCGGCAGACGATGCGTGTGGCCTTCGAAGATCTTGAGCGAACGATTACGCCTTTGGACGCACGAGAGATGCGATCAATGACGACAATTGGGCAAGTGCGCACTGCTGCCCTCGAGATCGAAAACCAGCTAGCGGCAAGGCAAGCCCTCCGTAATATGCGGCGGCTCTCGCCTCTGCTCAACGGCCTGGAGCACTATGCCAAAGTCATCGACATCCTCTGCAATGGAACACCTTTCTTGCCCTGGATATGGTCACCTATCACGTTGATCTTGAGAATTGCTTCCGAGTATGTGGAAGCATTTGAGCACATCATGAGAGGCTATGCACGAATCGCCGACTCACTAGGCCGTTTTGGGATTTTGAATCAGGCATTCGCAGGGAATATGGAATTTCAGCAGACACTCGCTGTCTTCTACGCCAATGTGCTCCAATTCCACGGGCATGCATACAAATTCGTTCGACGAAGTGGTGAGTTCTTATCAACACTGCCTTCTTCGGAAAGGAGGTCTGTGTCTACTGTGCTTGACTGGTGGCAAAGCCTAGAAGCCTAGACTAACTTCCTCTAGGCTGGCGACTGCTGTTTCTCACTTCTTGGGGTCGCTTTGAGAGACGGTTCAACAATATTCTTGAAGATTTGGATAGACATGGCGCTGTCATTGATAAAGAAGCTAATGCTCGCAATATCGCCGAGTCTCGCCAGATGCGTCAGGATATCCGAGTGTGGAGAGAAGAAAGTCTCGAACAGGTGAAGCGCGATGACGACCATCAAGCAGCGAAACAATATCAATCTATTCTAGCTTGGTTAAAGGTAGACGAGACTGAGCAGATCACCACCTTTGAATCAATCTCTGAAGAGGGCGGCAAGTATCCAGGTACTTCCACTTGGCTGACCAAGAACAACAAGATAAGTGCTTGGTTGCGGAAGAAGCCAGAGACGCCATTCTTATGTCTCAAAGGGTCACCAGGGTCGGGAAAGTCGGTAATATCGGCTCAACTCGCAAGCTTTCTCTACGCGTCAAAGTCTCCCGTCCTTCGGCATTTTTGCACCTACACGTACGCATCCTCCACCAAGTATGACAACATTCTGAGGTCGTTACTTGTGCAGCTACTTCGACAAGACGGCGATCTTGTAGCTCATGTGTATCGAGAGTATGTCTTGAATAAGAAGTTGCCGACTATCTCCAATCTTGAACGGCTACTGCAGACACACGTCGCAGCCCTATCGGATGAGCCTCGAGAACCAAAGTATCTATGGATGATTATTGATGGAGCCAACGAATGCGAAACGACAAAACAAGGTCGTCTGATCAGCCTTTTGAACCAACTCACATCGCCTGCCGTCGGCGGAACTATTCTGAAGGTGCTTGTCTCTGCAAGAAATACGCCTGGGTTAACTAGTTATCTCAGGAAGAAGCCAACAGTAAGCTTGAGTGATGAATGTGTTCCATTAAAAGCAGCCATACAATCATATGCCTCTGGAAGGCTTAGATCTCTTGAGGAGCGGTTGCGACAACTTGAGCTTGAGCCGGAGGAAATTGAGGAAGTCGAGGAGTTGATCTCACAAAAAGCAGAAGGTAAAAGATGAAATCCGCCATTATTACCAGCTATAGCCTCGTGCGTTCATATAGCTGCTATGCTAACATATTATTTAGGCATGTTCCTATACGCGCGACTCATCCTGGACTACATCAGCGCGAATATATTCTACAGTGGCGAGGAGCTCAAAAAGTCAATCAGTCAATTACCCGAAAGCATTGTCGACTTGTGAGTTATCATCCATGGTGCTGCGATTGATTTACAATGCTGAAACTTGTACAGCTATCACAAGCTTCTGACACAGATCTTATCACGTCTGGATTCTCGGTCCCAAGATCGAGTTAGGTGCATATTCGGCTGGATAGCTTTCGCTAAAAGACCCCTAAAAAAGCTCGAGTTCCTATCTGCGCTGTCTTTTAGCTCTGGGGATCCGTCCACGGCCAAAATTGCCCCGCGTTATATCGTGGAAGATGTGTGTAGTCCTCTCGTTGAAGAAAGGCGAGACACGTCGTTAGCTTTCATCCATGTAACAGTCAAGGAGTGAGTAGTGACTTCTTTATACGTGGACAAAAAGTTCATCAGTACTTTGATACAGGATGACTTCCCGCTTCACCTACTGCCGGCATACTAAATAAACCCTCCGGAGGTCACCCTGTGATTTGTTGTAGACATTACAACGGCGAGTTTAGTCCTTACTAACGCTACATAGCTTCTTACAAAAGAGTTCGAATGCATTGAGACTTACCGAACGAGATGCTCTTCGAGACCACGGTATTGCCTCAGTGTCCTGTCTCCTTTCCGGAATGCGAGTATTTAGCCAAGACTTCCGTGAAGAGGACCGTCGCCTTAGACTCGTGAAAGGTGTCCATGGCCTGCACGTATACGCGACCGAGTACTGGACGGAATATATCTTAGCGAGCGCGGAGATGGGCAACGGCTTCGAAATCTGCCCTCATCTCTTAGCTCTATCGTTCCGTCTAACAAAATTGTTAGAGACAATATCTAACAATACATCTACCGAGTACTCCCCCATTACCGGTAGTTCTGACGAACGTCTCTCGTTTCTTGAGAGATACCCAATCCTTTGTAAGCACATACAAAATGCACTAGCAGCCAGGTCACAGGAGAGGCTGGAATCTGAATTGCTCCAGCAAACAAGTAGGGGTTCTCTTTTGTATTACGAAAGTTTGTGCTAATGGAATCAGATGAGCGTACCAAGAGGTCCACTTCGACTCGTTCTTTTACCGACGGCATATCTCGAATGCTTGATGACTATCAAGAGACAGTACAAATCATACTAGATCAAGACTCTTGTCCTGGAGCATCTAGCGAAGAGTTAGAGCTATTCAAGAGCCAGTTCCGCGCATCTGCTTACACCTGCCGTGTTCGCTCTTGTCCCCGTGCGACTATAGGATTTGATTCTGAACACTTCCGTCGGGAACATGAATTGGGACATGCTGGTGGGTTTCGATGTTCTTTCACAGGTTGTCAATATCCTGTACCACGAACAGCCCAAGCACTTAAGCAGCATACGGAAAAGTATCATGGAGCCGCTCCGGTACGGAAGTCAATTCGGAAAAGTAGACGCATTGATCACTATAGCGCCCAGCCCAGGCATCCAAGGACTGTAAATGATCCAAACCGCGCGAAGTCCACATCACCAATTAGGAACCAGAGCCCAGCGGCCAAGCTGCCAGGTTGTTATTCGTGTCAGGCAGCGAAGGTAGATTGTGATTTGGACTGGCCTGAATGCACTTCCTGTAGGCTAGAGGGTCTTATTTGCGGGTATCCCTTTACGAAAGATGATATTGGATCAGTATCTATGGTCGCCTCCCCCGACTCGGAACGCGCGGGGATTCCTATTGGAATTAAACTGCCCACAGAGACTCCTCTGAGCTCTAGTGAAGTCGAGCCTTCCTCAACAGCTCTTGAGGCTCAGAAAGAGGGTTCGTCGTATCGGGAACATCCCCCTATACTCAAGTGCATATGTGGTACACAAAAAAGAAGAGGTGCCGGCAAATTGATCCAATGCGATGGCTGCCACACATGGCAACATAGCCTATGCTACTACGAGGCCAGTATGGAATCTTCAACTCAATATTGCACATCATGCCATGAGGATTTATCAACCGACTTACTCAGGTGGAATCGCTTACGTTCTGTAAGACGCAAAGAATTAGGTTTGATTGATCAGATAAGTGCTACCCAATCTTATATGCTTCAGGAGAATTTAGAGATGCAGAAGATGAAAAAAGCCTCACAAGAGGAGTATCGAAAGAGGCGATTGGAGAACTTGAGAGGAACAGATATGGATAAGGATTCTGCTCGAGAATCTCTTCTTAAGAGGAAAAAAAAAGCCAGGGATGCGGCGCTCGATTTTGTACAGAGAAATGCACATAAGAAACAGAAGAAGGAAGATCCCCAAGTGCAAGTGCAATCCAGTGGCCCGAATGCTCCAGAGGTAGCGGAGCAAGATCAACATCTACAGGCTCAATTGCAAAGTAGTCAAGAGACAAAGGCGCTCTTGCATGATCGCCTGCCTGCATTCCCTGGGGAGCCATGGGGTGTGTCGTCATCTGAGTCGCCTGACGAGGTCGAGAGCAATATAAGATCGAAGAATAAGTCGAAATACCTAAATTTTGAGAAGCCAGCCACGGCCCAACAGGTAGCGTTGAGCTCTTCACCATCAGCATTGTTTGCTTCTCCGGGACAAACAATCCAGACTCAGCATACTGTTTCATCAGAAGATGAAATTAGGCTACAGAATTCATTAGATGTGTCCGAGCAACTACTCTACCAATACAGTATCATGGACTACGGCAAGATGAGCTTGCAAGAGCTTCATGCGGAGTTTTCTTCACGCCAAACAAAATTAACAGCATTATACGGGCAAAGCATACCGAAACCCCTAAGGGACTCTATGACTTTTTTTCATGAGATGATCTTACGGATCGAAGATGAGCGAGCAGACAAACATGCGCAGGAGGATCCCCAACAGACACAGAGACAAGCTCAGCAGACAATGGATGCGAGTGAGTGCTGTTCAAACATATTGCAGAAGTAAACTAACCTTATGCGATAGCAATGGCGGCAATCAGCAGGCTGCAAAGACATCCCGCTCAGAGTCCGTGGCTGTGAAAGTCTCAGTACGAGCCCTCCATCTCGAACTTTCGGAAAATGTCCGAGACCAGGCTCATAGAGCGCAAGATGAAGGTGGAACCCTAAACTTACCTGAACAACAGTTGTTGATGTCGGAGCGAATGCAGCAAGAGTCGCCGGGGACGAATTATCAACAGCAGCTTCAAGAGGCACAGGATAAGATATCTGGGCTCCTTCAGTCTGCACCGAACCGAGCAAGCCTACATATACAAAAAGAAGGTGTTCCTGAAGGCCATGATGCGCATGTATACAGGGAAAGGCTCAAGCAAAGACTTTTTTTCCAGATGCTTCAGCAAGAAAGAGAGGAACCAGTATCGAATCCTGATAACTCCGGGAAATGATGCAGATATTCAATTCAATTCTAATTTGATGTGAGTATATCGTGAATTGTACGTGAAAGACTATAAAGCAAGTAAAAACAATGGCCCAAGTCCTAGTCCTGCACTCCACGAATCAAATTCTTGATGCCTTCTCCCTTTGCCGTTTTCTCCCATGCCTGAACTGCGTCCTCAAAGGGTGACGTGGAACTGATCAGCGGCTTCACATCAATCACGCCCTTCGTCAAAAAGCTGACTGCGAGCTTGTAGTCCCCTGGGCCATATCTGAAGCAACCTCGCACCATCAACTCTTTCTCGCCCATGTCTGCAATGGGAAATTCGACCTTTCGCCGCCCCATCCCAGTCTGCACGTATTTTCCACCAGGGCGAAGAACGTGGATGCCGGTCTCAATGCTTGACCCAGCACCCGAGGCTTCAATGACAGTGTCCACTTCCAATCCCCCGAGGCTCTTGACAAGTGCGGAAGCGTTATCCTCAGCGGACCGTGACGTGTCCGGCTTGAATGTCTCGCAGGCCAAATACTTCCTTGCAAATTCCAGCTTACTTTCCAGGATGTCAACGAGGACGATTTTCTGTGCCCCGTATGCCTTCGCAACAGCTGCACACAACAAGCCGATCGTCCCGCTTCCCATGACACACACAGTCTCTCCTGGCGCCACTTGGCCGAGCTTCACAGCATGCACTGCTACGCTCGTTGGTTCTACCATGACTGCCTCTTCTAAGCTAAAATCCACTTTGTACACGAAGTCTTCTGCAACTCGGTAATACTTAGATAGAGTACCCTGGGTATCTGGAGGGCCAGGGGCGGCAGCAAAGCGCATGTTCTTGCATAGATGGTAGGTGCCTGATTTACATGGAAGGCAGTACCGGCAGGGAACGCCAGGCTCGATAGCGACATGGTCCCCAGGACGTACGCGGGTGACAGAAGATCCAACGGCGGATATAACTCCGGAAGCCTCATGGCCCATTACGATGCCTGTATTGGGGTCGACCATCTTCCCTATCCCGCCATGCTTCCAGAAATGTACCTGGCTTGGTTAGTAAGGAAGGGTGTAAAGCTAAGTTACCAAGCTGGAGGTAAAGTTTGATAAGAATTAACCAGGGCACGACGGCAAGTGGGACTCGGGAACGGGGAGGCTTACATCGCTTCCGCAAACGCCAACAAAAGAGATTCGCACAAGGACATCATGTCCATCAACGAGCTCAGGTACGGGTTTGTCTTCTATTTTTGCGTTTCCGGCGCTGTATAGCACCACTGAAGGGTTTTGCATTGATATGCTCATGGTGAAATAAATCGGCAAGTGTTAGGTTGAAAGAGGGTGTGCTGAAACCATAGCCCAAAGTTTCCTGCTCTTCTTATACAATTGAAGCTCACGATGGATTGTGTTCGCGATGGATCTGCATGACCAACCCTCTGATCCCAACGTTATCGTGTCCAGAATTCGGTCCATGTCTTGCCGGTGTAGTGGCGGGGTGGGGCATGCCGAACTTCGCTATTAGACGCGTCTATGCTACATGGCCCGGATCGCCAACAGTGGGCCATGTCCTCAACAGAAATCATAAATTATCCAGCGAATGACCGCTTGCTCTACTTTGTAACCTACATAACTTATAGTCCGTACATGCGCCAAGGTATACCGGTCCCGGTACTCGGCATTCGGGAAGAAGGCCTATGCCGGATCTAAGATGTAGACGTTCGCCTCTACCGCCCTTACTTTGTTGCGTCATCGCATGGGAAGGATTTAGGATATATGGAAACTCCGTATGCAATTGTTTATCTAGAGGTAACTATATCGCCTAAATGTTTTGGAGATATATTAATAATGCTAGACCCGCACATATTGAAAAATTTCCATCAGTCGGCTTCAAGACTACTAAATTTAGTAGATCCAACCTAGTCTATAGTGCAATGTCGAGATGCTCTTGTGCTGCCACCCAGTTCACACTGTCAACAATGGACATTCGAAGTACTCGACAGCATCAATAACCCAATAATCATCCCATAGAGCCCTATGAATCCATCATTAGTGACCAAAGACTCTCCAATGCTCAGAATACCTGGGGCTAACTCACCCAAGACTTCCGCAAAGATCATTATAAGCATCATGCCGACAAACATCCTAGGTTGTTGACAGGTTGCCCGCACTCCAGCATCTCCTGTGATCCCGATAGAAAACCCAGCACCCAATCCGCATATACCCACAGCGAGGCCAGCACCAAGATGTACAAAGGCGACAAATATATGGGTGTCAGGTCTCAGGGCGTTCGAGATGATGACGGCGACGACAAGAGAGTAGATGGCGACGATACCAGCCATAACTACGGGGATGGAGTCTACATCTCAATGAGTAACTGGGGTATACAGTAGAATGACGGCATTGGATGGAAAGAAAGGATGGGGGCTGTTACTTTTTACAATCATATCTGGCCGGAGAACGCCTGCTGCAGAGACGCCGACACCTGCTTTAGCTGTGCCATAGCCTGCTCCCAGGACGCCAAATATGATGGCGCATGCGCAGCCCATTGCGCTGAAGAACGGCTGTACAAAGCAAGTTTAGATTCTGCTGCATGAGAATGCGGGAAGGTGGAGGTTCGGGTTCCTTACGGCGTAGACGGGACTGGACGAAGACCATGTGAGCACAACTTGATAGTACAGTGAGAATTGAATGCCTTACCAAACATCTGATGGATACATTCTGATGCCTTACGACGGATATGGAGTCACAGAAACCGATGCTAGGTCGGGACCTTTTCAACATACTTGCTGCCTAATGCCGAGACGTAACCCAGCATTTTGGGAGGATTACGCGTAATGTCTCACATGGTAGGAGGGACTATAGAAACATTTAGTTGAGATCGCTGCATTAAGGTACCCAAACATGGTTGCCTAGATGGCGTCGCTATTTGGGTTGGCCTCTAGCTTGAAGACAGCCACAAGTTGATCAGGAAGGCTGCGCAAGACTAGACCGAAAGGTCACGACTGCAAGACAATACCAAGAGGACTGCACAATGATTCCTAGACGCGTTACATTCCATCACGATGCGAGCATATGTCCATTTGTGGCATCAGACGGATGAGGCTAAATAGGGTTAGCCTACTTGTACTTGCTCGCATTGTCGTCGTCGTAGTAGAGGCACTGAACGCACAGACCCTTATCGACCCCAAGCTCCTAATTTCTTCAACACCTCGAAGCCATCTCTAGCATCGACATCACAAGCACATCCGTCACCGTCTACTCACATATCACGCCTTCTCGCATCATTTCGACCCAGGGATTTTGAGCGCAAACACAAATCTCAGCGAACATGTCGTTTCTCTTCGGCCGCCAGCCCCAAATCTCGTCGGAGCAAAAGCTTGCTCAAGCCGAAGCAGAGATTGACATGGTGTCGGACATGTACTCACGGTACGCCTGCCTCTCACTAATTGAACTGTCCGATGATATCTTCTTCTTCGTACCCCGGCGCTCACTTTATCGTCAACTCTAGGCTCGTCCAATCCTGCAGCAAGAAATGCGTCGACACGTCGTACCGCGAAGCCGATCTCAACAAGGGCGAATCCGTCTGCCTCGACCGCTGCGTCGCCAAATTCTTCGAAGTTAATGTTAAGGTCAGCGAAAAAATGCAGGGTGAGGCGCAGAATCGGACAGGAGGTGGGATGTTTGGGGGCATGTAAACACCAAGGGGAATTTCCAACTTTCTCAGAGTATACCAAATACTAAGGCTAAGCATGGAGTGGATACAATAGCATGGAATGGATACAGATTAATTATCCTGTCTATCGATTAAAGGGCTGTTCTCTGGAAGGAAACCTAGAGAAGCAATGACACTCTCCGCTTCACACTTTGGCGCTGGATGGCTTGGGCTTCGGAACTGTACAACTAGTGGGTTTGATTGGGAGAGAATTTATCAATATTGCATATAAATCTGTTCTACGTAAAGCACTTGCAATTCACATGCAATTCACATGAAACCTCATGTCGAGCGAAACATGACATTAGTCCCTCTCATTCAGAATATGGGACGTGAAACGAACCTCGAAGTTGGAAATAAAGTATCGAGGCGAAATCGGCTATGAGGAATGTCGCCTTTGCGCTGGTTGAAAGTCAGCATGTATCGTGGTGGTAGGCGTGTGGAATTACCGTACCATCCTAGGAAACTTCATACAGCATCGACCGCCGCTAGTGGAATAGTGGATGGTGACGAATGTTCCTCGAATTGGACAAGACCAGCTTGTCTAATCAGTTTCTTGACATTGTGCACCGTCTCGCTATCGAGACTCGGTTCACACAACTTTTGTAACCTGGCAAGCTCTACGCCAGCCCGCTGAGCATTTAACTCTGCCTGTCGAGCATGTTTTTTAGCCTCGATAGCAGAAATCTTAGCTTGCTTGTACGCATCCACGGAATTGAGAACGGCCTGTTTGATTTGCGCCATTAGAACAAGTTCGTCTAAGACAAGATAATGATGTTGCATGGTAATACACACCTCTGCAATTTCGAGGCCGCGCAGACGGTCCGGTGAGTCACTTGGGAGGGCAGTGACCCGGCTCACAATTCTTTTGACGATGGTCGCCGTATCTGAGCATGTTGCCGGTGTATTCTCCTTTGCAAGATTAAGCAGCGTGTCTTCATGCGCAGTGATATTTTGTGCCTGCGAATTGGATTGGCTAGCTTTTGACTCGGAGTGGATCACACGATTAATTTCTGTTGCCCTCGGCGAAGTGCCTTTGGAGTAGTTGGCGGAATTTCGTAGGCGTTTAGCCAATGTGCTTCCAGCCATTGTCAAAGACGATCGTTTGTGCTCTAATTCCTTGGTAGATTTGGGCATGGTAGGTGCTTCAATGGCTAGCTTCCCTTCACGTCTGTGAAAAAAGTCTCGGAAGCTACGCTTTGCCTTAACTTTGGTAACTACCTCCGCAAGTCTCTCACTGTTCTTCGCGCGGAACTTCTTTGTGTCTTTGCTAGCGATAGATGACTCTGTGCTTAGCTTTGATTGCTGTCGTACTTCATCTTTGACTTTACTAGGTAGGGATTCAGATTTCGGCTCCTCGTGCGCAGCGCCTTCTTCGGTACTGCTGCAAGTAGCGAGATTGTTAGAGGCATTCTGACGGCATCCTGCAATATGAGCGGACGTCGCTGGACTGCTCTGTAGACTAGCATTGGTACTATTTCCGCGCTTCAATGGATGGGTTGCCTCGTCATGATCATTGTTCACTTTTATGTCAGAAAAGCTCTCGCGAAAGGAGTTCCTAGACACCTCCAGGTTCTTTGATAAAATCGGATCCGGCGAGGTGAGATTGGCTGATCGAATATTACTAAGTCTCAAACTGGCTTCATCTAGTAATTGCGTTTCCCCAGTCATCTCGTCCTGTTGTACTGTGAGCATAGTTGTCTAGGACAATGATATAGACCCGCTAGCTCAGACTTACCTTGTTGCTAATTGAATTAGGTGTCTGTTTATATGGTGATTGCTCACTAGCATTGACGAAATTTTTGGAAGCGGTAGATTGCGAGGCCCCTGAAGCTCCACGTTGACTATTATATGAAGACTCGCGGAAATGATTTGTTCCACGAAGAGCATTTTGGTAGTTCCAAGGTAATCTAGTGACAACACTTGATGAGCTCTTTTCTTCAGCCGTCATGTTACCTCTCCTCACCGAATATATAGTGCGGGCGGGATAGGCTGAGTTGAGTAATGTGTTATCTGTCTTGGCCTCAGGCAGTGGTGGTGAGCTGGACTTGGAATCCCATCTAGCACATGTGCTCGACAAGCTCTGCCGAGATGTTTGACCGGATAACACACTCAAAGGCCGCTTCTGGTGTACTGCCTCAAAGATGGCACTGGGCCTAGCAGGAGCTTCGGAAGCGGGTCTGTCATTCCCAAGCAGAACGGAGTCTGCATCGTCCGAAATTGTCAAAACAGGACCGAGGCCAGATCCATTCGCGTGGTCAGAGAGACGCTTTACCCGAACACTACAGTACCCGCGATTTGACGTAGTCTCTGGAGCTGGCTCGGTTGTCATGCTCCAAGTAGATTCTGAGCCAACCGAGTCTGGCTTAGTGCACAGAGATTGGTCGGGTTGCTTGCGAGCTTCGTTGGACTTTAGTGGTAGTGGCATCACTCTTGAAGCCAGCGGTTGGCTCTTGTCTATGTCAAGTATGGGCCACTTTGTGGAGCCCGGCCTAGCCTGTCGAAGTTGAGGTGTACTTGGAGGAGTAGTAGATGTTGAGGCCGATGCCGTAGCCATGGGAGGAAGTGAAGATCGTTTTGAGCTGATGCGCAGAGGAACGACTGGTTTGCGGGCTAGCGGACTGTCTAAGGCTTCATCATGAGCCGTGGTAATGGCGTGAACTAGGCCAAGAGAAGGAGTTGTGATGGAAAGATCATGCAATGATCCTGCTGGTGTAGAGTTCTGAGGTGAGCCGTGAAGTACCGAAGAACTAATCGGAAGGCCGACACTCGATTCGGACTTATTCTTCCGTGAAGCAGTCCCCAGACTTATCTCCGCGATCCCATGCACATTATCATTTTGCTTTGGTCCTGAATGTGATGCACTGTTGCTGCTCTTCGATTTCAAAGAGACCTGGCCTGGTGACGGAGTTTCGACTTGGGGCGAAATTGGCTCTGGCGAGAGTATCGGCCACTGCTCTGATGTCGGAGTTCCCACAACCTCAGCATCAACAAGCGTTCGCTGAGCCTTTGGTGGACTCGATGGGTTGACTATTTGTGCAACAGGCGGACTAGGCAGAGGCTTATCACAATTGGCGAGCGGACTCCCCTTCGGCTTCTCCTGCGCTGTTAGTACATTTCCTGCGAAAATGATATCAAGGCGTAAACTCACTGATTGCACGCGTGTATTCTTTGCATTTGTGTACTTGGTGTTTTCACGATGTGCTTTGGGCGGTTCGATTCGTTGGGGGGTGGAACCTCCCATTGTCTGAGCGGGCCTGGAAACCGAAGTGAGCTTCGTAACCTTACGGGGGATCCGAGAACCAGCAGCTGGCGACATGTTGACTTTAGGCGAGGGTGAGGGTGCGGAGTATCGAGGTGAGCTGGGGGCGCCGGTGTAAAGCATGTTGCGATGGCGGTCACTGTCCATTTTAGACAGCGCTGCTGGGCTGTTCGACTTTGTCGACAGACCGGATGCAACCACTACGGACCGACGAGGGTTAGTATTGATGTCGAAGAGAGTCTTGTACATGATGCAACCCTTGTTGGTTCTCCTAAGCCATCGGGGGGGTAGAAGTGAGGAGAGTGAAGAAGGGAGTTGAGTGTCGACGGTCAGGGCGTGGATGCAAACAAACCAACAAGAACTCTGGCACGCACGCGAACCTAGGAGCAACGCGTAGGTTCAGATGAAGGCTTGGCAGAAACATGATCGCTCTCACGCGTTGTTGTCACTACAGAAACAGGACAGAGAGTGGATAGAGAGTGAAGAGCCCAAGGGAACGCTAGACGCACGTGTCAGGTTGACCAGTGCGACTTCCCGATTTGTGGCATGTGAAGAAATATGGAGAAAGAGCACTCTAGTAAATTCGGCCTGCATGAATAGATAAGTATTTGCGTAGTGGCTTCAAACTTTTGGTCCTCTTCACGGACGTAGCCCTCGGCACGGACTATTTCATGATTGTCTGCTTGATCTTTTCGCTCTCGACATCACGGGCCTTTTCTACTCTATTATGAAATATACCAATTTGTCTCGTGGTCTTCGAGACCAATGCCTTTAGTGATGGCACTCCGCAGAAGCATACACCGACCATGGGTATCACTGTCGGATTTTGAAAGTCCTCGTTCGACTCGTATCTCCCCAAGTTGACCGATCGCCCAACAAGAACTAAAAATCGTTTTCTAGCTCTTTAAATTCATGCGCCTCGATCGAATGTACCTTACAAACAGGGTGTTTCCGTATGGGTAAGGATATGTTCAACATTGCGGAGGGATTTGTCACGAGGCGTAGGGTTGACCTTGTGATGCCGAATAAAAGCATTCAGATAAGACAATTAGAACTATTTCGATCATAGTGAGCATCATGCTTCTGGACATGACTACTTTGATAGCTATGGGGATGGCAATACTGGCGATAGATGGATGAGGAAGTTGCTCTGTCGGCTCGGCGCGGAACAACCTAGTCCGAAACGACACCTTGACGCGTCTTCCGAACCACGTCCATCTCCAACGCACCGCTCGTTGCTGGCAATCATGGCGATGGACTACAAGGATCAGAAAATCATACATGTCTCTGGACACATGGGAAGCTCGCTGTTTGACGTAAACAGTGTGTCAATTGCAATGCCTGTACCGTACATTACCCGCACCCTGTCTTTCTAGTCACTACTGACGATGTCGTTGATAGCTGAGCATCCTGCTCTGGTCCGTCCTTCAGTCGCGCATGCGCCAGTTCTCTCCTTATACTCCGGGCGCATTCCTTGTCGACTTTTTGCTCAACTGTGGGATTCCGCTCGCCGTCACAACTGTGTACTCTTCTTCGCCATGGCTGCTCAGTTTGCTGTTGGTCCTCCCTGCTGCATTCCTCTACGCCAGCTCTCCGCCCGCTCCCGCTAAAGCAAATACGTCCCGGCCGCCACGAAAAGCCGATAGCGTAAGAGAGCCCAGCCTCGATCCTCTTCCTATGAAACCCTTCGTCACGCACTATCGCGCTTCCCTCATGGCTGTAACCTGTGTTGCTATATTGGCTGTGGACTTTCGCATCTTCCCTCGACGCTTTGCGAAAGTGGAGAATTGGGGTACATCTCTGATGGATTTGGGCGTGGGCTCATTCGTCTTCTCGAGTGGTGTCGTCTCCGTTCGCTCTTCGCTCAAAACGGCAAGTGGAAAGCTTCCGCCCCTGTCGAAGCGCTTGGCCGCATCATCTCGACACGCGCTCCCGTTGCTTGTTCTTGGTGTTTTGCGCCTTGTGTCTGTTAAAGGGCTCGATTACGCTGAGCATGTCACTGAATATGGCGTCCACTGGAACTTCTTTTTCACTCTAGGGTTTCTGCCCCCGTTTGTCGCCCTCTTCCAGACAGCCTTCGCTCTTGTTCCATCGTATGCGGTACTCTCATGCATATTAGCTGCACTGTACGAATTCGCTCTCGACCAAACCAACCTTGGTGCCTTCATATTGACAGCTAAACGTACCAACCTCTTTTCTCAGAATAGAGAAGGTATCTTCTCATTCATTGGGTATCTCGCAATCTTCCTTGCCGGCCAATCCATGGGCTCATTTGCGCTGCCGAGGCAGCAGCAACTGCCAAAGACGGGTTCGATAATTGCTAGGTATCGGCATTCCATACTGGCCAAGCTGGTGCTTGCTGCAGTGCTGTGGACAGCCTTGTTCCACCTTTCTATCAGCTACTACGGCCTCGGTCTTGGTGTCTCCCGACGTCTCGCTAATTTACCCTATTTTCTATGGGTGTGCTCCTTCAACTGCTATCAGGCCGCCATCTTTTGCGCAATAGAAACCTCAGTGTTTCCAAATGTGTATAAGGCTACTTCTGTAGAAGAGGAAAGGCACCGCTGTATTGACGCAACTAGCCCCGTACTGTATGCTATGAATCGCAATGGCCTAGCAGTCTTCTTGTTGGCGAATTTGCTTACAGGAGTTGTGAACATGACTCTTCCAACGCTCCATATGGGTGTGTTGGAAACAGTGGTTGTATTGACGGGCTACATGGCTATAGTAGCTGGGGTTGCAGTTACGCTGAACAGACGAAACGTCTCCATTAAGCTGTAAAAGACAATTAGTTGAGTTTCATGAACGCGGTGTTCTGTACGTCTATCCAAACGAAATACAGAGTCATTGTCGTGATGCTTTTCCACTTCTCCATGCTCGTAAAGAATTCATGACATTCACAGTAGTGTACTTATCCGTCATAAAACTTTACGTGTCAAGGGATTTTCCTGTCTAGTCGACCACGTGATGACGCGTTAAGCGTGCTCGCTAGCGCGACTGACGAACTCCATCGTAGCACATTCACCTCAACAGCCAGAGCAAGCAACAACAACCATGTCAACGCCACAAGTAAAACGTCGCCGGTTAAATGAAGCCAATAAAAACCTTCACAAACCGTTCAAGTCGCCATTTCGCCGGCCACCAAGTTCTACTACAAACTCTGACCCTCCTTCGTCGGATGCGCCTGGGCCAACAGACCTTGATCTAAGCGGATCAAGCCGAACAAGACCTATTCTACCTGCCAGTATCTCTGTACTTCCACGAGAATATCAACAGAAAAGATCATCAAGGCCAAGCCTGGCTCGCGAAATCATGCAGCTACGCAACGAAATTCAGATGCTAACCCAAGCACAAACTCTAGCAACATCGACGAAGGACGGGGATTTGCTAGAATTGATCGATGGATGGCGCAATGCGAGCCGAGCAGCGGCCGAAGAGCTCTTTGCAAGCACAAGAGATAGAGTGAATAGAATGGGTGGGGTAGGGGCCTGGAGGGAGCGAGAAAAAGAGCAAAGGGATTGGAGGAAGAAAGCTGATATGGAGGAGTTGGAAGCAGAGAGGGAGAGGTTACAGCAAGCAAAAGAGGACGGCGAAATTGAGAATGAGCGATATGACGAGGCCGATGAAGCGCATCTTGAGGATGGTCAGGCTGAGGAAGAGCAGAGTCTCAACGTTACTGATGATACCGTGAGTTTGCATGCCTTCGATCCTCTTGTGGAACGGATTACTGACATACTACAGTCGTTTACAATAGATATGATGCTGAAGACGCTCAATATCGACTTGACGCTTATCGGTTACAATAAGGAAGCTCAGCGATGGGACGGGTAAAGAGGAAACTACGCTGCGCAGCTTAAGGGTAGAATCACGAAAGAAGTACGTACCTGAAATTGCTCCCACAGCAAATAGAGCAATTAGGAACTACGAAAGCCAAAGATTCCCCAAGTGGGAGTCGGCTCGCGGAGAACGCCAAGATAGCTTCAACCAACTCCTTGTCTCCAGGCTGAGACACGAAGACTTCTTTGTTCATGGAAGTTTGTAGTCCTCTAATAGAGAATTTTAATCTACATAGTAGTGCTACGTCAGACAACTCTAGTTCATTGCTAGTACAGGATCATGTAAATCGAAACTCGCTGATGTCATGGACCCTAGAGCTTCTTCGACCCGTAAAGCCATGCCCTCAATGATGGGAAGATGAGAGCAAGAGGCCATGGCATGATTCTGGATGTGACCTCAACAACAGGATTGGAGGTTCCGCCTTTCCCTGGAGAAGCAGTGTATCACGCCTCAAAGTCTTTCCAGGAAGTTCTCACAAATTCGCTTCGTACTGAACTCGTGGGAACGAATTCAAAGTGTTGGCTCTGAGACCAGGTGTCGTGGCGATCAGTTTCCACGAGCGGAGGGTTGGGTACGACAAGGACCAGTGAGTAGGAAAAAGAGCGGGTCAATTTATGGTGGCCCTAGCGCCGTTCCTAGAATGGGACAATACGATAACCGAAGACCGGCATCTAATGGCGTGCTTCAATACCACCAAATTTTAAACGAATCATTGCCAGTTCGTAGTTCGTAAGCGTACCATTCTCATGCTACAGTCACGTTAAATATGGGTCTAGAGGACAGATCTTGACCATTGTAGTTATAGCACCGTTGACCGTGTGAAACCCTTGAGACTTGCATCATCGATAAGGCAGTCGAAGGATTTCTCGATTCGAAAAATATGAATTCATAAAGCGGCAAAATGCATTGCGCGACGAACAACATTCGCGTTCTCCAGTTCAGACAAGAAGATGTCCAGCACTGCACCCACAGCAGCTGGCAATATCCCGGCAGACAAGACAAATCATGTGCAGTCGGTTTCTGCGCACCACGATGCTGCGGTATCAAAGGCGGGAGCTGATGCAGCGTTGAATTTGCTCAAGGAAACTGGAGGTCTCGGCCAACCGGTCGACTCAGACGCAAACAAACGATTGCTCCGAAAGATAGATCTACACATCATGCCTTTGATTTGCATCGTGTACTTCCTTCAGTACATTGATAAAACAGCTATATCATATGCTAGTGTCACTGGAATACTTGAAAGCACGGGGTTACATGGGAATCAATTCAACTGGGTTGCATCCATTTTCTTTTTCGGGTAAGACGACATTATCTAGCACCCTTCCATTCATTGACACAAGATGCAGACAACTAGCCTTCGAATTCCCTACCATTCGGTTGATTCAACTCTTCCCACTCGCCAAGTATGTCGCAGTCAATGTGACGATCTGGGGTGCCGTCCTCGCCTCTCTTGCGGCATGTAAATCCTACTCCGCTCTTCTGGCATGTCGTTTCTTCCTCGGGGCAGCAGAAGCGACCGTCGTTCCTGCTTGGGTCATATTCACTTCGCAATGGTACACGAGAAATGAACAAGCCTTCCGAGTCGGCATATGGTTCAGTGTATGTGGTGCTGCGCAAATGTTCGGCGGCTACTTTGCCTACGGCGTGGCGAGCCATGTGGGTGCAGATCCAACCGCTACTCTTAAGGGATGGCAGATTATCTTTCTCTTCCTTGGTCTATTGACATCTCTTGTTGGTATCAGCTTTTGGTTCATCATGCCAGATTCGCCAGAGTTCGCCGGTTTTCTAAGCATTGAAGAGAAGACCATGCACATCGAGCGCATCCGAGGCAATGAACAAGGAATCGGAAGCAGAACATTCAAGTGGAATCAATTCCGCGAAGCCCTCGCCGACCCAATGACTTGGTTGTACGCTTTTTGGGTCTTCGCAGCCAACATTCCGAACTCAATAGCGACCTCATTCGGAAATATTCTCGTCAAGGGCATGGGATACACTTCTAAAGAGTCCCTGCTACTTGTCACACCTCTTGGTGCGTATGAAGTCGTGGCTTTGGTGGGATTGACCTGGGTCGCCATGAAAAAAGAGCAGCGACTTTACGCGTGTATTGCAGGGCATATTCCTGCCGTCGTCGGCGCAATTCTTATGGCAACGACGAACAAAACGCCTGCTCTCATCGGCTACTATCTCTCGGGTGGCATACCTATTGGTTGGACTACCATCCTGGGCTTGCAAGCTTCTAATGTTGCAGGCTCTACTAAGAAAGTTACCGTCTCTGTTATCGGCACGATTGCATATACAGTTGGCAACATCATCTCCCCTCAGACGTTCCAGGCCAGAGACGCACCAAGATACCTTCCCGCGAAGATATCCATCATCATTCTATACTTCCTAATTACTGTTGATCTATGTATTATAAGATGGGTGTTTGTGAGACGAAATAGGTTAAGAGAGAACGAAAAGACTGCCAAAGGTGACAGCTGGGTTGTGGAGGAGAATCATGAATTTTTGGATGAGACTGATTTCGAGAACAGAGAATTTAGATATTCATTGTAGCTTATAAGTGATAGTAATTGCGCTAAATACCCTCCCAGTGAACGATACTATTCTGGAATGACGGCATCCGCTTTCTCCACTCCAGCCTTCCATCGGTATTTTGCCGCAATGTGCTCATCCAATGGACCCTTCTGTCCTTCCTTGCGATACAAATTTTCCCTGTATGTTCCACCTTTCACTGCATAATCTTCCCAAAACAGTCCTCTTCTCCGCAATTCAGGGATTAACAGCTCCGCAACGTCTATAAACGTTCCTGGCTTGATAGCATACGCTATGTTGAAGCCATCGACGTCTGCTTCTCGTACCCAGCGCTCAAATTCGTCCGCGACAGACGAAGGTGTGCCGACAACCGTCGCACCGAGGCCCCCGACACAGATGTGTTTTGCCACCGTGGATTTTGTCCATTTTGGTGTTCCAGGGAGAGCTTTAGACCAGGCTTCTACTGCAGACCTGAATAACAATGAGGGTTTTGAATGACAAAAAAAAGGAAAAGGGAGGATCAACTTACCTGATTGCGTTCGACTGGACATGCCGGAGCTCCTCGTCGTCTCCATACACAGCGAGGTCAATCCCGGTCCAACCACCAAACAGCGCAAGCGCCCCATCCTCGTCGCCATACTGCGCGTAGTCCTCATATTTTGCCTTAGCCTCTTCTTCTGTTTGTCCGATTATTGGGCAAATCAGAGCTAAGAATTTGACGTCGTCAGGGTTCCGGCCAAATTCCTTCGCCTGTTGCCTTACCTCAGCGACATTCTTTGCTACTACACTGGGGCTATGTCCTGCGACAAATATGGCTTCTGCATGCTGCGCCGCAAATGCTTTCCCGGCTTTTGATGTGCCTGCCTGAAGGAGAATTGGTGTGCGTTGAGGAGATGGCTGGCAGATGTGAGGTCCAGGTACTGTGTAGTATTTTCCCTTGTGATCGACTGTGCGAACAAGAGAGGGGTCCGTATAGATGCCTCTTTCTCTGTCACGAATAACTGCATCATCGCGCCAGGACGATTCGAACAATTTATACATTACCCGAACGTACTCTTCTGCGATGGCATAACTTATATATGTCAGCATTGTCTGCAGGCATGACTATTAACGATTGAGACCTTACCGCTCGTCATGTTCAGGCTGCTCAGTATGTCCTAAATTCCTAGCTGCAGAATCCAGGTACCCCGTGACAATATTCCACCCTAAACGTCCTTTCGTCAAATGATCAATAGTGCTGAGCCTTCTCGCAAGATGGTAGGGTTGTTCGTACGTCGTCGCAACCGTGACACCAAATCCCAAGCTCTTTGTCGCTGCTGCCATGGCTGAAATTACTGCTAGTGGTTCATTGACGGGCCATTGGGCAGATGACTTTATAGCTGGCTCGAGGTTCTTCGGTCCCTTGTAGACATCGTAGCCACCTAGTACATCGGCGATGAAGATACCATGGAATTTCGCGGTCTCAAGGATTTTCGCTAATTCAACCTACATCACATAGAGAGTCAGCCGAAATTGATGAAATTTGGTTTATGCCTTCAGTTCGTACCCAGTGCTCGACCGAATTGAAGTCTCCAGATTCATCGGAAGGGTGCCGCCACAAACCAGGAGACTGATGTCCTGAGCACATTTCTACGAAGGCATTGAGTATGAGTGCCTTCTTGGGCGGGTCATTACTGGCGGTTGTGGCCATTGTGTGAAGCAAGCAAATTCCGAGCTGAGTTCCGAGCTTTCCGAGCGCAAGATGGTTATCAAGATGCTTGGGGCACGGTTTCAATTAAGCGCAATAAGACCTACTGCTTGTAGATCCATCATCGAAATACCGGATGACAACATCCAAGGTTCGCTTGTCGTGATCTATAGCGTTCACTACTTATACCGAAAGGAGTTTAGTGCTCCTGACGCGATCTCCAATCGCGCAGTTGCGACTCCAAATAGCGCAGCAGAATGACGTCCCTTTGTTGAAGACCGAGCTCTGATCGAAATATATCTCCGATTTCGTTTATTTTCATCCAGTCTTCGGGTAGCCGACAGGCCAATGAAGAGAACGTGGCTCATATCATAGTTGTACTGGTGGATCTGATGGTGTTCCAGACCACAATTTTCCCTAGTCTGGATAGACCGAACCGATTGTGAAAGATACCATATCTGCTAACGTGATCTTCTCTCTACATGATGTGCTTTCAAACTGCTCATCGAGTTGGCTCATAAGTACTCAATCGTGCCATGTCAGGCGTCGTATACTTTGCCTTACTGATTGCAGCCGCACACGAAAATGTCATCCACAATACTGGGTCG
Organism: Periconia sp. TS-2; assembly: GCA_030378425.1. NCBI lineage: Eukaryota > Fungi > Ascomycota > Dothideomycetes > Pleosporales > Periconiaceae > Periconia > Periconia sp. TS-2. The sequence goes on along the minus strand of JASNQO010000027.1, from coordinate 160,975 downwards.
TAGTGATCCCAATGTTGTGGTTCAACCCCCCCTGTCCCAAGCAGTGGGGTACGTTGTCGTTGTGGTCATTGGACTCGTCATTGCTTTTACAATGGTCTTTGTGACAAAACTCCTCAAGCGAACAGTGGGAGAGGACAACAAAAAAACAGAGATGTAGGTTCACCATTGTAAGATGATGCATACATTCTGATGCTTCTCAAGGTTCATGACAGCAAACCGAAGCGTTGACACAGGCCTAACATCGTCCGCTGTTGTCTCATCCTGGCTCTGGTCTACCGCTATGCTTGGCTCGTCCCTCGTTGGCTATGTCAATGGCGTCTCTGGCCCTTTCTGGTTCGCTGCTGGTTGCAGTCCAATGATTGTCTTCTTCGCAGTGCTCGGGATCTCATGCAAGCGGAAAATTCCCGAAGCACACACACTTCTGGAAATTGTTAGGATCCGCTATGGTAGCGTTGCACATATTGTATACATGTTCCTCTGTCTAGTAAACAATCTAATCGCCGTCGCAAACATGCTTTTAGGTGCATCGGCGGCGATTAGTGCTATGACAGGCATGCATATCATTGCCGCTACATTCTTACTTCCCGTCGGAGTTGCTTTGTATACTTTTGTTGGAGGTATCAAGGCGACATTCTTAACCGACTATATGCATACCTTTACTATCCTCATCATTCTCTGCTATTTCAGTGTCAAAGCCTTCACCGTGGACGAGATCGGTTCGCTATCAAATCTGTACGAGTTACTCAAGGCTGCCGGCGATCGAAATCCTGTGGCTGGGAATGAACAAGGAAGTTACTTAACGATGACCTCGAAAGGTGGAATTCTATTCGGGATACTCCATATTGCAGCAAACTTCGGACTAGTAATCATGGACACAAGTTTCTTTATCAAAGCTTTCTCGGCAAGTCCACAGGCCGTGGTACCTGGATATGTCACAGGTGGAATTGCTTATTTTGCCATCCCTTGGGCTATGGGAACACTGGCAAGCAGTGTCGTTCTCGGGTTGGAGAACAATCCTATTTTCCCAACTTATCCAAGGGTGCGTTACTATATTTCCTTGCGCTGAAAGACATGTAACGCTAACTTCGGGGTAGAGAATGACCAATGCTGAAGTTTCCGGAGGATTGGTTCTTCCCTATTTTGCTATGACTATAGCCGGAAAAGGAGGTGCTGCGGGCATCTTGATCATCACGTTCATGGCCGTTACTTCGACCCTTTCAGCGCAAGTCATTGCGGTCTCTTCTATCATCTCTTTCGATATGGTAATATACGCCCTTGTAAATAACCAAACGTGGACTAATAAAATTGTAGTACCGTACTTACTGGAAGCGAGATGCTAGCGACGAAGATGTTATACGTTGGTCCCACTATGGTGTCATATTCTTTGCACTTTTTGCTTCGGCCTTTTCAACCATGCTGCACTACGTTGGAGTCGACCTTGGGTGGACCCTGTACATGCTTGGCGTGTTGACGTGCCCAGGCATCTTTCCAACCACATTCACCATTTTGTGGCGTCGCCAGTCAAAAGCCGCAGCAATCATCTCTCCCCTACTAGGTATGGCAACAGGTATTGCAGTGTGGCTGGGGTCTGCATACGCGTTGTATGGGGCGGTAACCATCACCACAACGGGTGCAACTGTTCCATGTGTCTGGGGTACAGTTGCAAGCGCCCTTAGTCCTTTACCGTACTCCATCGTTATTACACTCATAAAGCCCGAGTATTTCGATTGGGCTGACTTCCGCAAGGAGCGGTTGGCATTCGAAGTTGAAGATACTACCAGCACTAGGCGGCGTAGCGCTTCCCTCACTCGTGCTAGTATTGAGATTGACGAAGATCCCAATAGAGCGGATACGCAGCTCTTACTCAAGCGCTGGGGTAGAATTGCTGCAGCTTGGGCGATGGCTACGTTCCTCGGCCACTGGGTGCTTTGGCCGCTACCCATGTATGCGAGCAAATACATCTTCGGAAAAGGGTTCTTCGTTGCATGGCTACTAATCGCTATCATATGGCTTTGGGGTACACTACTTGTTGTGGGACCGTATCCTATAATTAGCGGGAGAGCACAATTATTGGACGTTTGGCGGGCCATTAAAGAAGGCAGGCATAGGAAGAAACGGATAAGTGACACGAGTGATAGTGGCAGTGGCGAATTAAGTCCGAGGACGGTTGAGGCTAAGGAAGGATGAAACGTACTCTAGGAGTATAGTGTGTTTTTGTTTATAGCCGTGGACAATACGCTCGACGTCGTAGATTTCTATGAAGACCTCATGCGCACTCATCGTGAGTTTCACCACGATTCTCTCACTTGAGTCACTGCATCTTTTGGATTCGGGCGGGCAACCGCCTCCATACGTGTAGTTCATGTGCCTTATTTGGAAACTTCGACCCACCCCACTGGACCATTTACACAAATCAAGCGCTCGCCCAAAGGCCCCCAACTTTTTGTCTACACCTATTGATCAACTACAGAGCCTCGCTTCTCTCGACATACTTGCTATTTTATTGGTCTTACAACACTCATTCCCTCGTCGGGGCGGACATAACGACAGGTATATTCCCTACAACGATCACTATGCCACAGATTACACGATTGGATCCGGACGCCCCGGTTTCGGTCATACGCGAGGTTCTTGAAGGGCATGGCTGGAATTTTGATGAAGAGACTGTCAGCCGCATTCAACGCATGAATGGAATTTTGCGCGGAGAGACTGGAGGCGGAAACCAATCAGCCTGGCAAAGAGGGGCCACACCGCGATACGATGAAACCTACGAGATTATCACCCAAGGCCGTAGAAACTCACAACTTCGGCATGGCAACGCCCAATCACAGCAGTCATCTAGATTTAGGCCGCCGTATCGACCTGCTCGCGAGATCCCCCTTACGTCGCAACGAGCCTGTCGGTGTCGCCACCATCTATTCGAACATTGCCCTCATATAATGGCGAGGTCGCCAATTGTAGAGGGACGAGGAGACCCTAGCTTATTACAAAACTATCAGGATGAGCTCAGGGATCTTGCCCGCCGACAAGCCCTCGGAACTATGGGTTCATTTCGGGCCTGGGGCAATAGGAGTCTGGTGGGAACTAGGCAATCACGACACGCTACTGGACTTGATGTAAGCGAATATGATGTGGAGATAGCGAGACGCGTATTAGAGGATCCAGAAGGCTGGGGATGGGTTGGAGATGTCTTTCGTGACATGGGTTGGATAGATAGGGTCATTCGTGATGGTGAAAATTATGAGCTACAATAATGGCGGCGCGTTTATCGCCTTGTACGGACTAAGATTGAGCGCCGAATAGCAAGGGTACTGAGTTTCGTGCGTTCAAGACGACATTTTGGGGAGAGCACGATTGAAAGCACAACGATATGCGCTCACTACTGAATAATTTTGGACTTGAGTAAGTCTGTGGAATTGGTAGCTCTCTGAAGGACTATATAGCAATTGGGTTATTCCTAATTTAGTGCCTTTATTACATGACATGGTAATATCAACTTGGCTCCGTAGGCTCTAAGTAACATAAGAATCTCTCCGGATTGTACACCGCCGCGCTCCCAGACGACACTTAGATGCCTTCATCCCTTCATATCGAGAAGCTTCATATTAACTCCCTTATCCAGTAGCAGCTGGATAGAATCTTTAAGAGCGCCGTATATAGCCTTCAGGAGTGTGCTTCCCATTTCTTCTGTCTCCCGCTCATCGGTCGGATGTTCTACATCGAGCTCGTTGATGTCCGCTCCGCGAGTGATGAGAAATTCAACCATGTCCGCCCTTCTTGTTTTAGTAACTAAAAGGATGTTGCCACTTCCTCCAATATTCGCGCCATGACCAAGAAGGAATGAAACGATAGATACATAGCCTGCCTCTGTCGCCTCTGTTGCGGTTGCTAGCACTGTCTTGTACTTTTTCATGTTTTCTTTATCCCTGGACGAGGCGATATAGAGTATTGAGCGGAATGGAGATTATGCAATGGATATTCAGTTCTTGAGAACCAAAGCTGCGAGACAATATTAAAGTAACGTGAAAGTAGAAATGAGCGGATCTACGCTAGCTCTTCGTGGCATCCCGGCTTTTACAAAACGTACACAAGAAGTTGTCGAGCTCGGGAGGCGAACTGTGTGCTGGGACGGCGAACAAGGCAAATTATCAATCTTGTGTCTGATTGCGTACCGCACTGATAAGTAGTCTCTATGTCTTGTGTGAGTCGGTAAGATTCCCATCCTGTAGCACGTTCTGTCTGCGGTAATGTATTTTGACGTGGATGTAGAAGGTCATGTCGGAAATGTTGCTTGTATTTGCGAATGCTGAGCCAGCCGGTGAGATGTAGGGTGTGCTTAATAAGCGCAGCAACTGCCGTCTCGCCGTCTATCTAATAATTTCTTTACGTCGAAATCAAATGACATAGTTCTAAGATAAGCAATTAGTCTAGATCAAGGTCATAGGTCTGTTCTAGAGCTACATACGTCTGACGTGTCCTCCAATTTCTGTCATCCGTATGAATAGCACAACCTGGTCGAACATAATCCGATTGCAAATATTGACGTGAGCAAAGGGTCGTTTCAGGTAGTCATAGGTAACGAGTCTGGAATCGATCGGGACGAGCTCTAGCCAGAAGGGTAGCCCCATAACGTGAGAAGCTGAAGCAAGGTCCCTTGTGGACTAAAACCTCTCCATCTTCAAATTTCGTAACGAATAGGTAATGAGGATAATATGGAGCCCTTCACTTGTTGGTACGCAAGCTCAAGTTTCGAAAAGATCAGAGATAGCATCCGAATGGAGTTCATCGAGGAGGACTACCCATTGAAATATCTTCAGATTCATTCCATTGGGTTGGAACGTGGAACCATTCAGAAGGAATGTCGTGGTTTATGTCTAGATCAAATCCTAACCAAGACCCGGCATCATCGTACGTTGAAGCTGGGACATGTGGATGTACGTCAGGCGTTGCCAACAGGAAGGTTTCGGCATGTGGAATGTGGAGTGAATCAGCGCTGTAATTTCCTTCTGTCCATCTCTCATGCCCTGAAGTCCCCGATTTATGCGGTTCCGGAAGGGAAATCTGGCGTGAGAGCGTACTAGTTGTCTCGACGGATGGATGAGTAGAATTAATGAAGGACGGTGTGGCCCCTCTGTCGTGTTGTACCCCTAAGTAGTCCCGTGAATGGTGATCCTGTCTAGACTGATAGGCTGGATTATCATCCAAGGTGGGTAATGCCAGCTCACGAGTACGCCAATGTTGTTTGATTTTGTGTGTCAAGTGGCGCGAACCTAGCTCTTGGGCTATCTGAGCAATGAGCCCGGCATCTTTGATAGCTCTGCACTCCAACGTCTTTCTCAGGATAGTTGAAGTCTGTATCTGCCATGATAATTTATTTCTGATCTCTTTGTCGATGCTCTTCCAAAAGTCCTTGACCTGAGACTGGCGTAACAAATTACACATCCTGTTTGAGTATTTCCAGGAGATCGGCTCCTCCCAAGGACATTGAACTTTGCGTTTTTGAATCTTTTTCATGTGGTCTACTACGTGTGCGAAATAATGTTTCGAGGGTTGTGATGCATCCGGGTCCATAGGGTCGGTCTCGTATACTTCTTTACAGCCATCGAAGCCGCAGGCAAAAACAACCTGAGGGGAGAGCAGCATTCTATCGCCACTAGGAAGAGATGGTCCGGTAGGATGTCCATCGTTGTTCAAATGAAGCTTGTAAGCAGCCTGCAAGTCGAACAAGTGATTACAGCCCTTAGTTCGACAGATCCATATTGTATTAGTGTTGTGGTAGGTCTTGAAGTGCTTCATCAAATCGCTCTCTCGTGTTATGCCATTCTCTATGTTGAGTTCTGCGCAGAAGGGACAAAGATACTGCTTGGATGGATTGCTTTGTTTAGCTTGCTGGTTTACTGGTTTGGTGAACGTATCCAAACTCGCAGCTTCAGTTATGACCCTTGTGCCCGGATGAGGTTCTTCGATACAGGACGGCAATTCTGCATTAATCTGAGAACGCGTAGGGTTGCTTGCGCTGTGTATTGAGCAGTGCCACGAACCGCGCCCGGATATCGACGTGGAGGACGAGAAGATGGAACTCGACCCGGATCTTGAACTTGATCCCGACCTTGACGAAAACCCCGAGTTGCGACCTTTCCTTGTTGATTAGCGAAAGAGATATTCGATTATACTGTTTGTTTTGATCACGCACGAGCGAGCTTGAGTCTGTTGTTTATCTGCGTCGCAGTGTATTTCCTCACAAGAAAATCGAATATCTCATCGTCATTAGTGGGTTCGCAGGAGCAAACTGAGCCTGGTCTCGAGCGATCGATGCGCGGTGTGGATTCGAAAAGCATTGCCAATTCAAGATGTTGAGCAAGGCTGAATGATTAGCGAAGATTTGATGTGCATTTCGAAAATTGGGCGACTCCACCGCATATATGAACATGGATAAGTCTCGGCTCAAACCCCAGCCTGCAATGTCCGTGCCCACCCCAGCAACGACTCGTGGACATCGCTTTCTTGCTGTGAACTGCGGCGGCTATGGTATACCTAATGCCACATTGCGCCTTGATTAGACCCTTGTGCTGGGCTCAGCTTATTCAATACCTCTCTTGAGCCTTTGAGCCTCTGTGCATTCTCACTATCGCTTTGTACCTTGATCATGAACGTGAAGCTGAATACAAGCGGTAAGTAGCTCGCTCCGAATCTCTGGTACGTATTCTCGGGTTTCCAGGGTGACACTGGAATGTCTGAGCTTGCTCAAGAAAATTGACGCCTTCTAGGGCTATTATGCCACAACGCACGAGTATTCGAACTTCGCGCAAACGAACGGATACGCATTTTTTTAAGCATCGCATTTTCCTACTTCTACTTGCGGAAATCTGGGTGCTTTCGAGACCGCAGCTGAAAGCGAGCGTCCTTCAAAAATAATCAAGCGGTGAACCTAATCTGAGACAAACGCCGGACTCCGCCCCGCGCGTCGAGGAAGAGATCTGGCTGAGATCTCAGTCTTACTGCAGGTCTTTGTAGATTTCTGGAAATTTCTGGAAGCCAAACGGAAGGAGGGTGGCCTTAGCGAAATTCCCTGGTCTCGCTTATTACCACAGGGCTCACTTTTGAGTTCTCTAGGCCGTCGTGAGTGGAGTCGTCTTGGCATCGCATTCCAGCCGTTATAGTGAGGCGGTAGCCGCCCTGTGCCGTATTGGGCCCGGTACTATTTTCAAAAGAAGCTCCGTTGGTGTGATGAGGCTAATCATGACACAGCGTAATCATTGTTCCTCGCAATGTGATGACGTCAAGCAACTCTAGGGCTGAAATCTTACTTTCAATTGCTTAGAAGACTGTGCACTGCTGAGTATTGCATGTGGATGCGAATCTTTATGCATCTGACTTGGACCAAGATTTGATGTTTAGGATCTCGTGTGAAGACCTTCCATGTTGACATGAGGGATCTGCTGCGTTAAAGAATAGATGGGAGGCTTTGCAAGCGGGCCGCGGATGATGACGAAACAACCGCCTGCGGGTCGCACAGATGGCTGCGAAATAGGGCGAGCTGAATAACCTTTGCAATATGTAGCATGACAATGGCTGAGATTTGAGGTGAGTATGGTGGTAGTATCCGTTTATCTGTGATACAGGAATGCTCCCAGCAAATATTACGAACGGTCTAAATGAACCTAGGAACCTATTTCATTGCTCATAAGACCCCTGTTATCTGATTAGGCATCATTCCTTGGTCTGTACTTCATAATACTGCTAGATTCTGTGATATTACGGCACGTGCTGTCGAACCTTTCTTGAAACGAGACTAGATATCTCACGTTTAAGTTCTAAAGATGGCCAACTCTAACGACTACGCCACTACGACGAAACTGCGAAAGAGGGCGAGATGGACGTTAGACACTTCGATGCTTCCTCGAACTTTCGCTAACTTTACTCAATTTAGTACTGGCACCTACAGCACTGCTGAAGACGATTAGCAAGGAAATCTCACTGTTTTCCTGGTATTTAGTTATAGGATCGTTGAACTGTTTCATCTTTTTCTATATTCATAGGGAAACACATACTGATCTTGTACAGCATTATGATGGCCCCTTATCAATGCTACTTACAGTAGAGCACTCGCCATCATTTCTTTACTCGAGTTTTGGTGTTTCCACTACCGCTTCACCCTTACGAACAGCCTCGACATCGGGCACAGATGAGTGCTTTTGTCCTTCAAATATTGCGTCAATCTCCTCGAGTGTGAGGCCTTTGGTCTCTACCCAGTACATGGCCTGTCAATGATTATAAGCAAGCAGTCTCATTATGACAGACTGATGAACATACAATAAGCACAATGACAATAATATCCCACGATCCATTTACCATGTACATCTTCCAGCCAATATTATCGAGCCCAATGGGCATGACGAAGACAAGCACACAACTTGAATGGTATTAGCGTTCGCATCAAATGAGTACCATGTTACTTACGCGAGTGCATTGAGCATGAATTGAGAGAAAGCCATTCCATTCGCCCGAATGGAATAGTTCATCACCTCTGGTGGATACAGGAGGAGTAGAGGTGTCCATGCAATGGAATAGAATCCCTGGAATAAGAACATAACCGCAACATCGCCGTATATAAGGCTCTTCGAGGCACTTTCGGGATTATCGGCATATAACTTAGAAAGCCCACCAATCACAAATAAACAAATGACTAGCAGCGACTGGGATAGGAGAGCTGTATACTTGCGACCCCAATTCGCTACAAGATGGGTGCCGGCGAGAGCGCATCCCAGGCACCAAACATTCAGGACAACATTCTAGCCATGTTAGTTTTCAAGAAAATACTAAATTAGGATCAACTTGCGGCTTTGAGCTGGTCAGTAGAATCCGTAATGCCAGCAGTATCGAGTTCAGAACCCAAATAATATGAAGCTATAATATTCCCTGCAATGCATGAGAATGGCCCGGCCGACATTCCAATCAGAAGTCGCTTTCGAGCGACTGGCGTCTTGACGATCTCCTTGGGGCTCATCGTTATTCCTTCTTTTTTCTCCCATTCAAGGGTATCGACAATCTCCTTGTAAACAGCAAGAGTAACAGGATTGGACACGTCGCCATTGGCGTTCGTTTGTGCGACAACAGCTCGCGCCTCTTCGAAAAGACCCTCATGCGCAAGCCAGCGCGGCGACTCTGGGCTGATGATATCAGTTTTAATAATTGAGGCATAATTATTGAGTGGATTCCTACACAAATGGCAATATGACAATGCACAACACCGAAAAGATAGCCTGAAAGAGCGAAGGGGCTCGCCAGGCCCAAGTTGATTGCCATTCTCCGGTGCCCAAAGTGATGCCAGCAGCGATTAGTGCGCCAACACTGCATTGATCAGGATTAGCTTGCGAATGTAACAAATCATCGTTTGCTTACTAGTAGAAATCATTGAGAAGACCAACTCCCCAAGCTCGCCAACGACTTGGAAAGGTCTCGGAAAGATACACGCCGGCTGAAATTCCTGTGAGGGCTATACCAAATCCAAGGATGATGCGAGCTATAACAAACATAGCTATATTTTGAGCAGCTGTTTGGAGAATTATACCGACGATATTGACAACAGAGCCCCAGAACATAGCTGGTCGCCTACCATATTTGTCGGTAATCACACCTGAGAATAAAGGCCCGAAAAATCCTCCAATAAAGACCGACCCGGTATTGAGACCGGTTGTGGCCGCATTGAGATGGAAATAATCAGTATAGGAGGGCAAGATGTTGAGACCATTGAGCATGGAGCCGTCATAGCCACCTGTCTGAAGTTGTTATCAGCAGTTGGACACTATGCGAGGGTATGGGAAAGCGTACGGTCGACTGCACTAATGAGCAAGCAACGAGCAACACAGCAGTTGTAGTAGTTGACTGCGGTACCCAGGCGGGCAGCCATGTTCCTGTGGGTGACTTTCGTAGCATCGAAACTGCAATGGACTCAGCTTGATCTGTAACATGAGGTGGCGTAGACAAGCAAATGTCCGCGTACTAGCCAAAGCTTATAACGTTATCCGCACAGGCGGGGTGCTGAACCGAGTGGGGCGGGGGATACTTTATCGGCTTTGCACCTGCCGCAATGGTTTTGATGTTGATAACGGGCCCGCCTATTACCCTGTGTGCATTTACCCCGCTGCCCTGCGTTGCACTGAAAGCCGACGATCGCTAGGATCCAATGTCCATCCTTCAGTTCAAGAAGATAACACACCCGCGAGGAATTGCTGGCTGAGCAGAATATATGTTCAGAATGTCACGCCTGCCTGTCATTGCCATTGCGGGACTAGCCTGCGAGAACTCGACATTCACTCCATCACGCACTCGCGCCGGCGCATTTCACCCTAAACGTGGACAAGAAATCATCCAACATTATGACTTTCTAAGGCCCGGTACTCCTATTGGGGACGCTGCAGATTGGAATGGAGCCTTGATCGGTCATGCGCTTCCTGGTGGCATTGTTGAAAGAGCATCATTCGAAGAGCTTGCTAGCGAGATTCTTGAGCGATTGTCGGACGTTTGTGAACGGTTAGACGGACCAATGGATGGACTTTGGCTTGACATACATGGGGCAATGTATGTGGAAGGTCTCGAAGATGCTGAATTCGAATTGCTCCGTCGCATTAGAACCGTTATCGGCAACACTCCGATTGTCTCAGCATCAATGGACCTCCATGGCAATGTCTCCCACGAACTTATTCATCAAATCGACCTCATCACATGCTATCGAACCGCGCCCCATGTGGATGTACGTGAAACGAAAGAGCGCGCGTGTCGCAATTTGCTTCACGTCCTTGGGCAAGGAGCAAGGCAATCACGGCCCTTCAAAGCTTGGATACCGATCCCAATCCTACTACCTGGCGAGCAGACATCTACGCGTGACGAGCCTGCGAAACACATCTATGCTGCTGTTCCTGAAGTGGAGAGACGGCCAGGGATCCTTGATGCGGCGATTTGGGTCGGCTACGCGTGGGCGGACGAGCCGCGAAACTGTGCAGTTGTGGCAGTCACTGGTTGGGATAAGAATGCCGTAATCATAGGCGCAGAGGCGCTGGCGAATACATTCTGGAAGGCGCGCAAAGACTTCAAATTTGTCGCACCTACTGGGTCTTTCGCGGAATGCGTCGATAATGCTCTAGCTTCGAAGACTCGACCCTATTTCATCTCTGATTCCGGAGATAACCCTACTGCCGGAGGATCCGGTGACGTTACCTGGACCCTTTGCGAGCTCCTTGCGCATCCTGGCTTCCAGAATCACTCTAACCTGACTGTAATCTACGCTAGCATACCAAGTGAGAGAGCAGTAAATGTAGCAGAAGAAGCGGGAATCGGAGCCACGATCACAGTGACAGCTGGAGCCGAGGTCGACAATATTCACGCCGGTCCTATTACCATGACTGGAAGGATCCATGCCATCAAGCACGGTGATCCCCATGCACAAACTGAAGTCGTGTTGCAAGTAGGTTGCATTTTCGTGATTTTGACCAAGTTCCGCAAACCGTATCACAAGGAGCGCGATTTTATCGACCTTGACTTGGAACCCCGTTCTGCAGATATCGTTTTTGTGAAAATAGGTTATCTGGAACCAGAGCTGTATGATATGGCGAATGAATGGATGCTGGCTTTGACTCCCGGAGGGGTGGACCAAGACTTGAAAAGGCTTGGTCATAGTCGAATTCAAAGACCCATGTGGCCATTTGACTCCAAATTTCCAGTAGAGCCTACGCTGAAGGCAATCCTTGTATCTCCTTCCAACGAGCAAATGTAAAATATCTGGGCCATCTATGAACGAACGTAGAGAAAATACGCTTTTGTACATATGATTGAGGAGCCAAAGGAGAGTAGAAGGAACTTGGAAGTTTTAGACTTTTCTTTAGAAGAGAACGCGAGAGTCCGACCTGATGCTTGACACAATGCAGAATGCAACCTTCATAGATTAAACATTTGTATACTATTCTCCCACGCCCTGTTTGCCAACTCCTCAACGCCGATACCCTTTAGACCCGCTACCACAAAAGCCACTCGCTCCATGGTACAACTCTCATTTCTCTCCTTGACCATTTTGCCCATCTGAAATTTTTCTTTCTTTTGGGCGGTGGGGAGTGGTGTAGAATTGCCATGATACGCCTTGGCGACCTCACTGGACGCCTTGATCTCACCCCAAGGTGCATCTGTTTCTATCTGCAGTCTCTCAAGTGGAACATCGCGGGCCATCATGAGACTCTGTTGATCGCGGAAGCTGAAGCCATTTACGCTGATGTCGAGACCCATGGAGACTAAAGTCTGCATTTGCTGCGTGGTTCCTACAAACGAGTGTACCAGGCCGCGTGCAGGGAGCCGGTGCAGATACGGCATCAGAATTTCAACAAAATCATCGAATGCCGCTCTACAATGAAGAAACAGCGGTAACTGCCACCCTTCCTCGACAATGAGGTCGAGCTGGCGCCTAAACGTTCGAATTTGTGCATCTTTCGAGGCTTTGGTAAGGTGGTCGTAGTCGAGGCCCAGTTCACCAAACGCCGAAATAATACCCGGCTCTTCTTTCATAATCTTTCGGATCGATTGAGCAAGGCCATCGAAGTATGCGTCTCCAGCATCGTCGGCCTCGGCGGCGTGATATGGATGGACGCCTACGGTAATGCTGCATTGCTCCCGTCTTTGCATTGCGATGTCGAGATTGAAGGATATATCTTTCACTGACATTCCTGTCAACATGATCTTCTCTACTCCGGCTGTATGTGCGCGATCTAGGACGGCGTGAATGTCGGGTGGATGATACTGTTTATTGCGATAAATGCCCGCAAATTCCTTGGCCGTTGCAGTCACAGCAACCTCAATTTTCGCATTTCTGTCTCAGTCGGTGATCAGATGCAATCGAAGGGTAACTCACATCAGCAAAACGAAGTTTGCTTGCTGGTTTAGTAGGGATCATGGCGGGGAATCCCTTCAGGACATTTGAAGCCATGATACCACCCCAAGGATATATGAGCCAGAATTGTTAAGAAGTTGAGGCATCAAAGTTAATCGGTATGCTCTGTTCATCACAAGAATCGGTGATGTTGTAGTAGAGCACAAAAGATGAAATATTGCGGGTCGTGCCGATCCCGGACCGGTGCACCGGTCATCATCCGGCCCAACTATGTACGTTATCGATATAGATTCCGCCTACGATGATATCACTACAACCCTCGCTCGAACGCGTCCGCCATGTCTTTGAGCGTGTCGAATTTCCAATCATAGATCTCTTCTTCTTGATTCCCCATTTTAGCGCCGGGCCTTACAATCCAGCTCGATTTAATGCCCATAGCCTTTGCTGGGTGATGATCATGGAATTGACTCTGCGCGGTCTGAATGATTTCCGATGACTTTGCACCAAACTGCTCCTCTACCGCCTTGAGCATGTATTTGAAATTCGCCAGATCTGGTTTGTATGACCCTACGTCTTGAGCTGTGATGACAAGGTCGAATTGGACACCATGTAGCGGACCAGCGTTCGATTTGCTGAATGAATCTCGATCTACGTTTGACAAGACTACTAACTTGAAGTGCTTTGAAAGACGGCGCAGTGCATCCACAGTATCTGGAAAAGCTGGCCAGGTTCCGACAGATTCGCCGAACCGCTTTGACTGCTCGGGCGGGGGCGCGGGTAGGCCAAGCTTGGCTGCGAATTGAGGATGTATCGTGGCAACAAGCTCAGCGTATGGCATATGTGGTGTTTTTTTCTGTTGAGCACGCTCGAGATCGTGATAGATGGATAGAATCTCCTGTCTAGAAAGGCTGTATTTGTTATCATCCAACAGAGGCTTCATCCCATCAACGACTCCCGTCTCCCAATCAATCAAGGTGCCATATACGTCAAAGGTAAGAACACGATAATCGGCAAGGGACGCCATGGTGAAGAGATGGATTGCTCCGATGCCAAAGAAATGCAATTTATGAGTCCGATGAATTTGCTTGACCGGAGATATGATATTGTCAACCGTATGAGAAGATGCTGCGTCTGTCTGAAGATCCTATAAATCCCTAGATTCTTAATTAAGAGATCCAGCATCCGGCCCCGCTTAAAAGTGGCCTAGAGACCGGAAACAAGAGCCGGTCCATTACAAGCGATGTATAGAACGAACACAGCATGGATACCTGCTGAACTGGTGCGAATGACGCAGGCCTAGAGGACAGGCACTCTTCTGTGCCTAGGGTTATTGCAAGGGCTTTGCTATCGTGTCTGAAAAGTGTACAAAAATTATCCGCTGTGTCACAAGCCGTCGTCACGTCTATAGGCCGCGAGTGCAAGGGCGGAAGCATGCCGTAGGTATCGTGTCGTGACGACCGGCTAGCCGCAACCGGGATCGGCGACCGACAACCGGAACCGGTCGGTGCTCCTACCCTCCTCCGCCTCTTTCATCTCACTCACCTTCTCGTCTCTTGGGCGCATTGATTGTACAAACCGGATCAATGGACTCAGTTGCCGGTGATGTCTCGTCCGGCCGGCGCAAGAGGCCTCGCGTAGCAGACGAGCATCGCAAGAGGACCGCACGAGCGTGTGTCGCATATCAGCAGACTTGACTGACACGTCTAACCTTTGTGCAGTTGCGAGAACTGCCGGAAAATGAAAGAAAGGTGTCAAGGCGGCCAGCCTTGCGAGCGCTGCACACGCATTGGTCGTCCATGCGAGGTCCTCGATCCTCAGAGACAATCACAAGGTCAGGAAGAGGCCTCGAGAAACAGAGAGTTTGTACATGAGTGCTCTGCCAATTTATAAGGGGCTAATCCTACAGCGAATTTCTCGATGTGAATCGCATTAAGCTTCTAGAGCGCATCGTGGCCCATTTCACCGCCGTGAGCTGCTTCGATATCGCCACACTGACTTCTGCTGCTGCTTCCATCGACTTTCGGCCTCCTAGTTGCTCACAACGTGGACTTAATCCACAAAATTTCCGACATACGGATGCAGTGGAAGATGGCAGTTCTGTCATTGCTCGACCCGTCTCTCCCTCTTGTAAGCGCCGATAGACCTACCTCTTAGCTTTGCCTCTTGAACGACTAATCGTTGCAAGTGGACTCGGGAGAGCTCTCGCATTCTAAATTTTCAACTAGAGTGCGTGCAAGAGTAGACAGCCAGCTTCATGGGGGGTTTGCGGAGGTAATTATGTTACTTTGAGCAATCCGTTACTGACTAACTGACCTCATAAAGTTTGACGAAGGTGTGCCCCAAAACGATCTGGCTCCGACCCCAGTTTATCTCCATTCAAAGTCCTTAGTAGTTAGCGATATTGCGACTACCCTTCCACCCTCAAATGTTGCCAATTTCCTTCTTGATGTCTTTTCTCAGTTTGCGCAGACCAATTACTCATACGTCGATGACCAGTCAATACGAAGGAAGCTGCGAGACTTCTATACGCATTCACCTATATTAACCATTGAAGATGCGCCTTGGCTTAGCACTATCCTTATGATGTTTGCCATCGGCACTCAATTTGCGCACCTCAGCTCAACACATGAGGGTAGCGAAGATGACCAGATACAAGATCACAATGATCCTCATGCTGGAGACGACGAGGTTGCGCTTTCCTTCTACCACTCTGCCTGCAAACTTATACCGGATATCATGACGGCCGCATCCGTTCAAAGTGTCCAAGCTTTTCTATTGTTTGGCGTCTTCACCCGTACGTTATTAATTGACCACAAGGAATTCGTTCCGTTGACTTCAATCTTAGTCCCAATGGATCCTGCTGGCCTCTCATGCACGTATCTGGGTATCGCGATTAAGATTGCAACCCAAAACAATCTGCACCGGCGAAACCATAGAAATCTTAATCCCAGGCAGATAGAATTACGCAAGAGGATATGGTGGACTGCGTATACCTTGGAAAGGTAGAATGAGTAGATGTTCCCTGTCCACGCTGCCGTGCTGATCGGGCTTGTAGACGTATTTGTATCCTACATGGGCGGCCTGTCTCGATAATGCGCACGGAAGTGAACCTAGATATGCCCGTGAACTTTGCAGGCCTAAAGGTCCGCTCTGGGCCCGACGTACTACCGAATATACTGGCCATGATTAAGCTCACGGGTATTTTAGAAGAAGCTAGGGATATCTTGTAAGTCTACAGTATGCAAGACGATGCTTTCTTATTGGATTTGTGACTAAACCACTTGTACGCCGCTAAGAAGACTGTAGATCTACCCTCAAAAAGGGCTCTGTTGACGCTAAATCATCGATACTTGGTTCCTTATTGGCCCTCAAGCAGGCATTGTGTCGATATTGGAACTCATTGCCACACGACGTCCTCTGCCGAGACCTGACTCCCAGCAAACCCCTATTCAGGTATAATACCCATCTAGCATTGACCTATCACCTAATACACATCTTCATTGGCCGTTCGTTCATCTTTGACAAGTCAGAGGACAACATATCCAACGAAATAGTGGGCGATATGGCCGGGATGCGTAATGTCCTTGTGGAGGAGTGTATTCAAAGTGCTCTAGCTGTCGTGAAACTATGTCAAGATCTACACGATGGAGTTGGTCTAGCAAGAGCATCGTACACGGAATCGTCTACCTGCTGTGCGGCTTTACTAGCGCTTTTGGCACGGCGAATAACCTCGGAAGATGATCAACTCAAACCTATCTGCGAAAAAGGAATGGCCCTTCTCAGAAGAATGTTAGTAGGCATCTACTCGAACAGTCAAGATAAGACAGCAGTGGAAGTGCTGGACGCAGCAGTCCGTCGATTACGACGCGTCTCGGAAGAAGAAGAAGCCACTGAGAGTGACACATCAAATTATGCGCAGTTCAAAAACTGGGTTGGCGTCCAGCGGAGCGCGTCGCGAGATCTCCATGTTAATTACCGGGGTCCCAATCATGATTTCGACGGCATTTCAGGCTCGCTGCAAACACAGCCTACGACTTTTGATTCAACTGGGCACCTAATGTTGAATCAATCGGAGCTTAACGAATTATCTATCTTACCAGGCTTGGTCGATTGGTTTGAGTTTTCCGTGGATTGAAAGCCTTGTCACCTAGATGAGGCTGTGCCTAGATATTAGATCAATTGACGATCCATCGGTTTATAGTCTGTACTAGAGCATGTAGCTAGCCTCATGTGATAAGACTTGTAAGTTCAGCATACATATCCGATTTTCTGGATTGCTAATTCTCGCTTGTGAGCCAGTGGCTAGTTCCTCATACCTCGAAAAGGTATCGAAAGGCGCCGACCAGGCCGAGACATCAGGTATTCTGCTCTTGTGGACGCGCCCATCTTTAATCACAGTTGGCCCTTCAGAGCTGTGATGATCCAAAATATTTGTTGTCTTCTAAAGGATCTTTGTTTAATAACTAGTCCGGGTCTATTTGGAGACCTCGGCAAGTGGCGTACTTCGAGAGTCGCTGCGATCGGTCTGCTACAGGGCACTTTGAGCATGCCAGTGGAGCTCAGTCAGACAGGACAAGATACAAACAGATGAAATGAGGGATAAACTCCTAATTGACTTCATTCACATAATTTCATTCGTATCTATCTTACAAAGAGAGCATCCTAGAATAATGACCTCCATCCAGTTCCTGTTCGGCCGTAACCCTATAGTCCCCATGCCCACTATTCCGGCATCTCTTTGGTATCGATATGCCAAACGATATAATTCGGAAGCCCAAAAACCTCGTACCCTGCTCGTTTCGCCATCTTGGCAAACCCTTCCGTCTCCGCCTGATTCTCAAATGGATAGCAGGGGAAATTGATCCCTGAGCGGTGGACATCGGCTTTTACGATGATGTTCACACCGCCGATGCCATCAAGTGGAATCTCCTCGTTTTTGTCACCCTTGCTACTGCCCATCAGAGCCATGTTCTTTCGTTTGGTTTCAACCTCTGCGTAACCTAGGTAGCCGAGTTAGGGTCGGAGGTCTCAAAGAGGGGGAGGGGGAAAGGGTTCAGTACATTCCGCAAGGATCACGTCTTTATCAAGGGTGGAGAGCATTTTGAGGCTGTCCGGGGTTTCTTGCCAGGAGTTGTAGTCGTCTAGCAAGTGTTAGCAGCAAAATCGTTAGTTGGGAATGCGTGATGTACATCTTCCTTCAAGGTCAACCTTTTTACCATCCTGCTCTTTCCATCTATGAAACCAGATATCTGTCGAAAGTCAGCTTTGCTTTATGCGTGTTCGAACCTATAACATACTCGGAACGAGGACATCTCTATCATGTTTGATGAAATCCTCAATGATTGTATCTGGGCTCTCTACGATATCAACATCCCTCCAGTACACCCAGCTATGGTCTTGCTTTAGTGCTGTCGCTAGCAGGTAATTCCTTGCCTTCCCCAAAGCCTTTCGTCGAGGGCCTTGCGCCTTGAAGCTATGTCGGTCCTCTGTAGATTGTGATAATGTAACACCGAAGTTTTTCTTTATGATGATTGCAGACCGGAATGCAAGATCGGGGTTTTGTTGTACTTTTTCCAGCTCTTCAGCCAAGACCCTCATTGTGTCATCTTTACTGTCACCAACGAGGAAGGCGAGATCAATCAGGGAATGCGGATATGTAAGTTGGCTGAGGAGTTCAAAGTGTCGCGCAAGGTAGGGGACAACGTCCCGTACAGGTGTCAATATAAGGATTCGCTCGCGCTTCTGCAGGGCATCTACCGTCGATTCAACCTTGTCTAGGTCGATGTGTTCTATTGTTGTGCTATTGAGCTGGATAGGCTTGAAGGCATTGTTTACTACGGTTGTCTCAAAAGGGTTCTCGCCTGGTGTTGATGCTTTCGGGCCCCAGCAATGGAACCTGGACGCTGTCAGTACGTTTTGGCCCGTCGAGACTACACATCCGCCACGTCTTCGCGATGACGATTGCGTACCTCCGTCCGGATAGTTCCACGGTGTCCAGTTCAGCTGAGTGCCACAGCCATATGAAGATTGTGAGAAGACCAATCGCGAACAGCGTCTTCGTGTTCCGCGCGATATGCCATATCTGCCTACCCGAGGGCCTCCACGACGCTCCCTTGCTTTCGAGCATGCTGCATAAGCGGCCGGGATACCCGCGACGCTTCTACGTCCTCCGCTGTGTTGTGCGACGCGGACGCTAGCGCTTCGTTATCGTACGTTGTGTTGATGTTGAATGGGCGAGGCCCGAGCGAGATTGGTGACGGAACTGGGCTCCACTAAGTTTTTAACTTAGTTTCGGCGGCACTACGGGGTATATACGCCGCAATCTCGCCCTGGCTATCGATCCTGCAGCCTGCTCGTGTTTCCGCCAGCGTGGCTGTGGTCTGCGCACGACAGGGATCTTCGAGATCTGTACAAGTGCCCTTTTCCAACCACCACGCTCAGTCATAAATTACCGATTAGCGCATTAGAACATCTTTCCATGTCTATTGGTAAAACAATATTTCGAACACATTCTACGGGGTGGATTAACCAGAGACCGCTTTGTAAGCACACTTGTCGTGCGCGAGCCAAGCAGATTTCTTACGCCTGATACCACCATAGCCCCGAGTTGCTTACGCCCTGATAGGTATCACAGTACGCCCCAAACACGCCGTGCACGCATCAATACGCCTAAGATTGCGCGAATGGGCACTAATCTCATTCTTGACAATGATAGGAGAACTCAATCGCTTGTAGCCTTATTTGCGCTTCTCTCATCGCCTTTGACAACCAAGCATTCTTTGATGCCTCTTTCACCTCCTTTTTGACGTGAGTTCGTAGCTTGCACGACGCTGCAAATTGGGTCCACACCGCGACTGAGTGCTTGGCTAGTCTAGCCGAGCCTGAAAAGGGTCAACAGGATGATGTTGGATGCTTAAGGGGGTAGCTGAGTATTAGCGTATTACTACTGTTTTGAAAGGATAATGCCTCTCACGTGCGTCTTTGATTGGTTGATAATAGCCTAAATTTAGCTTGGGCGATGTGAGCCTAGACGCTATCGGGTAGCCCAACACGTGCTCAGGTTTGAATGATCTGCGCAATTGCATCGCCTTCGCTGATGCAGAGAAATCTAGTCGTATGGCATATCTTCACGGGCCTCAACATATGCTTTTTGCCCTTTCTTACGTTCGGTTGGCTTCTGTTCTCTTGGCAAGATACGCCGTAAACTCTATCTCACAAAAAGTGCTATACTCAAAATTTGTTAAAGGGGGACAGAATTGGCACATAGAGCTCCCCGCGAATTTGATCGTTACCATTTGAAGTCATATCATTAGTACGACAAGGAAGCTAGCTCAGGTACAGCAAATTGCGAATAGCAATTTAAGAAGCCTCGCCGAAAGACGTAGCGCCTTCTCAACGGCGTACTCATTTTCTGCAAGCAAGGAGTAGATTATGTCACCGTGATCATCTTTTTCAACCTAACCAATCATGAGCACTGTAGGGCAAGTCTTTTGCGGTTGGCCTTATCCGTCCAAAGTCGCCATGTACCATCAACTCGAATGGCTTCCTTTTCGCATTGACACCTATTTACGATCAATTCGAGTTCTTGGCGAGCGAATCTGTCGAGAGGATAACTAAGATCACGGTGAAGCCGAACTAGGATGGCAAGCGCCGAAGTAAGCATTGTATCGCTCTTTCGGGAAGCTAAATAGTTAAGACGTACCATAAAATGAGCCGGCGAGAAGGCAAATGCCCCAAATGATGACGACAGCGAATGGAAACCGCCATGCAAATTCCGATGTCAGCGTGAAGTAACAACCGAAGCTAAATACGAGGCATCGGTTAACGAAATGTACTCCATGGACGACTGATAACCTAAAATCCAGTCCATCCGGCAAGATAATACCCAACATTGATGAAGATACCGTGCGCGCCATTTTTGAGTCCTCGAGCACGAGGTGGAGCCACCTCGGTAACGTATGTTGGCATAGCAGCCATTGTGTGTCCTGCTGCCAATCCAGCTGCGGCTCTCGAAACCAAGAACTATTCGTTCCCTGTCAGCGACATTGTTGTCTAGCTTGGTGATAGAATTACCATCGCTGGTGATTGGGATCCGCACTGAAGTGCGCCGCCGACGATTCCTGTTACTGCAGCAATACGAAATCCGTTCACTCTT
This sequence comes from Periconia sp. TS-2, assembly GCA_030378425.1. NCBI lineage: Eukaryota > Fungi > Ascomycota > Dothideomycetes > Pleosporales > Periconiaceae > Periconia > Periconia sp. TS-2. The sequence continues at coordinate 139,946 of JASNQO010000027.1, read as the reverse complement.
CCAAATTGGTCGCCAGCGTACCCAGCTAAGTAGCAACTGAAGAATCTAGTACCGAAGAAAACACCTCATTTGCAGTGCCGATAATGTCTCTGGTGCAGCTATACCCAGGGGCGGTTGCATCTTGTTCGAGGCCCAATGAAGCGTGAAAAGTTGGTTGATCAATGGTGAAGGCAAAGACAACAGGTGAGTAACCGGCTGCGAATAAAGGATGTCAGAGGAATACTCCACTTACGGTCATATTGTACTAACTGCAGGTCTCCATCGCAGTCAAGCTTTGGGTCGTCAGCAGTAGATCAGATCTTTGAATCTAAAAAGGAATCTTCCCTGCGCTCCGATCAAATTGAAGTTCTGGGGAGGATTCTCGACCTGGGGATTGTACTGCCTAAGATCGGCATTCGCCGATACAGCCTAATAGGTGTAGAGTATAGCCTGTCAATCAACCCGATGACATGACCTGGCTCCCGAAGCCCTCGGACTGGGCCTCCCCCAGACCTTTCTTCGGAAAATATCTATGTGGGCCACCTAGATTTCCCTGGTGAATAGCGATAAACTCAGAGCTTACATCGGGCCCGAAATGTGGGCCAAGAGTATCCACTGGCTCTTGATTGTGTGAGATGGTGTAAGTTCAGGATAATGAAGAATACAGTATCAAGAAATATCTGCTACGGATTTGCTGCAGGCTTTAACGAGCGAACCGGCCAGTAGTCATTCATACCTTAGCCATCATGTTTTCATCCTGCGCGTTATCGCTCTAGTTCTTGCTCTGACGAAAGATGGTCTTGGACAATGCGTCTTCTCTCCAGTACCAAACCGTTGACATAGTCGCACCAGGCCCGACAACAATGTGACCCAGAGCAATGAGAACTGATGCTTTCGCCGTGTCCAGATCTGTGCGACCCATCCGCTTCAAATCCCACACAGCCATGCACAGCCAAACATACGTCGCAGCATGGAAACCCCAAAAGTCTGCCATGAAGATCGCCCTCAAGCCGTCGCCAAATGCTCTTGGCTGTGGACTGAAGTCAGGCCAGAAAACTGACGACAAACTAATGTCAGACGATAGCAAGATTTTGCTAATGCAATAGACATGAAGAAGAGCGCCGAGTGATCCAGTCACAGTGTAGAGTCTCTTGAGGTATGGAATGTCTGGAAAATCTCGAATCTTGTTGCTCTGCACCCTGCTTGATGGTTGCGGTGTGTAGAAGTATCCGAGAACGCCGCAGATGAGTGGCACAAGCATTGGAGATGCCTGCCAAAGAGCCTCGAAGTTCTGAATCGTGTACGGATTTCTCCATGGTAAGAACATGAGACACGTTGGCAGGGCATAGCCGATGATGTTGGCCCACAACAGCCATGCAGAGAATTGAATGGGGACCTCTCTGTTCAATGGCCACCAGTAAGTCTCTGGCTCTGAAATGAAAGTGTAGACAGCGTAGTAGATTGGCATGTATATGCCAACGCCTGCCCATTGCACAAGGGTCAACCAGATCGTGATGCTAACAACAGGTCAGTTCATTACTTTGGTGTCTAGAATGCAAGCTACTCACGTTCCTACTGGTGTCATGGCGTTACGTTTTCTCCATGCCTCAACCGACCACACCGCGATGGGCTGAATCAGCATTCCAAGAAAGTACGTCTGAAGCATTCCAAAGCTCTTATTCCAATTGTTTAAGCCGGGCATATATGCTGCTGCTAGGAACACAAGATAGTCGTCGACAAATTTAATCCCACAATAGTGACGGTTGAGCGGGAAGTTTCGATCATCTGGGAATGTCCCGGTCGTGATGATGTTTTCGATGTGCTCTTCAAGGCCGTAGTGAGCAGCCCAGACCCACATACCAAAATGGACGGATGCAGCAATGAGGAGGTAAAATGCCATCAAAGCCCATTTCTTGCGACCCCTGGGCCGGGGAGTACTGAGAAGCTCATCCTTGTACGGTATGAGCCTTGGCGCCGGGGCCAACTTTGGACCGTTCAGCTTTTCAGCAAGCGGCATGTTGCGAGAAAAGAAGAAGGTGACGTCCTCCGTGTCTGTGCGTGGCAGAATATGAAAGGCAGCCAGCTCATGGAAAGTGGTGTCAAGGAGCTCGCTGCGTTGTTGTTCGTGCGAGTGCTCCTTGAGCGTCGTCACCCGATATTGTCGGGATTCCTGGATAATTTCAAACAAGTGCTCGATCTGTGTGAGTGTGGGCTTCTTAGCGTCTGAGCTTTTCAACACTTTCACAAGTTCGTTGACTAAGACCGCCGCAGATTCAATACAGGCATTTCCGCCATGTCCTGCAATCGGATGGAACTGTTGCTCGTCAGCAATGGCTGATGCAATGAAGAAGGGAACACATGCCTTGTGTGAGGCGTCACCAATGGTGATGATGCGTTTGTAATACCACCGTCTGAAGACGTATTCTTGCAAAGGGACCAACACTGACGATATTTGCTTGTCCAGAACTTCCTTAAACTTCAGAGTCGGAGTTATATCATCTCCTTCGATCGTTGCGAGCACCTTCTCTTTATCTTCCTTGGTGTATGTAGGTATCTCTTTGCCATTCATGCGCTTTGCCAATTTAAAGAAGTAGAACCAGTACACGCGGCCTCCGGGACCCCCGTTCAGCACGTAAGATCTGTGCTTCTTGAACACTGAGTTGGACGCGCCAGGCTCAATGCCTTCGCAAGGCCTCGAGATCCCGAATATGCATCCATAGTCGCAAGGAACGGCTAAATCACTTCAATGGTAGAACGTTTCATTGGACTTGGTCGACTCACAGACATGTTCGTCTATCGGAATCCAGCCTGGTACCTCCTCATTGGCAATCCTCCACATCTCCTCTCGCACGGTGCTGTGGATGCCATCAGCACCGACGAGAACATCACCTGTATAAGCGGAGTCATCGGCCGTTTTAACATGAACTCGATCCTCAGCCACTTCAACGTCTGTGACCTTTTTTTTGGTAAGGACCTTTGACTTGTCCTTGATATTGTCGTACAGCACTTGAAGTACCATTTGACGATCCAGAAAGGTAATCGGATAGCCATGCCTACGGTGCATGAGTACTGCATTTGTATTACGATGATGCTTACTCACCTGTCATACATAGATTTGACCATTCCGCGAAACTCACGGATGACCTTGCCTTGGTGATCACGAAAGTGAAACGAGTCCAGGGGAGGAGCAAGATCTAGAATTCTCTGATGCAGGCCCAGCTGGTCTAAGATCCTCTGTCCATGTGGTAATATACCAATGCTGGCTCCCACCTGGGGAGCAATGTCTGGATAGGACTCTAAGACGACGAAGTCGATGTTGTAAAGCTGGAGCATATTAGCCAAGGTAAGACCTGTGATGCTGCCGCCCCCGATGACAACTTTGAATTGGCTTTGGACCCCCATGTCTCCTGATTCTCTATTTCAATAGTGGATGCGAAATTAAAATGAAGTGCTCATGATAAGAGTCTAGAAGGGAAGGGTGGAGGGTTTTATTAATCCTATTCCAGCATGATTGCCACCATTTCCGATATGAGATCTCCAGTGCCTGCAACCCGGATTTCACAACGCATGTTAGAACAGCCCATGAAAGAACCGGGTAACGTGTCTATCCAGGTGGCTCATGAGCCTGGGTGAAAATTTGTCCCCGGATTTTACATCCGGGCGAGTACGGAGATACGAGCCGGGGATGGCAATCACGTATCCGACCTTCGCCGGAATCCACGAGTGCAGCAAGTAGATTTGCCACCACTGCAGGAAATATAATCAGAAAACTGTTAGAAAGGATTGAGATTGCCGCGCGAGATTTCTCCGTACGGACAGAATCAACAGGCACAAAACACCGTTGGCGGAATATCAAGGCGTCCAATAGCCACTGGTTCTTTGCAATGGAGAACTTCGAAAAGAAATCAATCATCACAAAACGATCGCTCAGATACAAATACTACACGTCTCCGGCCGGCGAATCCACCAAACAACGCCCTGCTCTATTTTTTATTCATGGTTTTCCTGACTCTGCGCACCTTTGGTCCGGCGTGATAGGCGCGCTCGGGAACTTGCCAAACAAGATTATCGTTCCAGATTGCTTAGGATACGCTGGCACTGACAAGCCAGAATTGTTGCAGCTATACGCATACAATGACCAGGCTCAGGACTTAGCCGATATATTAGAGGCTGAGAGCGCCAGATTCAATATCATCATTGGGCACGATTGGGGAAGTGCACTTGCTCAGCGAGTGTATTTGAACAAACGAGACCTCTTTCGTGGCGTGATTCTCTTGAATACTGGATATATGGTTCCGTCGAAACAACCCTTCGATCTCCAGGCCGTCAACGAATACACGGAGAAGACATTGGGTTACGCACAGTTCAGCTATTGGGAGTTCTTCACGTCTCATGATGCAGCCAAGATCATCGATGCGAATCTGGAGAGAATGTGGCAAGTCCTCCATGGCGATGTAGAAGATTGGATGAAGAAGATGTTCTGTGTTCCAAACGCCATGCGTGACTTCATTCTCGGTAAGGAAGAAGTGCCATTGAAGGCATACGCAAAGCTACCACGATGGAGAGATGAGTTCATGAGGCAATTCAAGACGGACGGGTTCAGTTCGGCGTTGCAGATGTACAAGGCTACGACAGAAAATATACAAACCCGGTCAGATTCACTCTTATCTGAACAGAGCTTGGTAATCGGGGCACCGACATTATTTTTGGTCTGTACGAAAGATGCGGTCTGTGTTCCTGAAATGATGAAGTCGGCCAAGGAGAATGGTCTTGTGCCTGACTTGAAAGAAGTCGTTCTCGACTGTGGACATTGGTCTCCAATGGAGAAGCCTGATGAGGTTGCAAAGCATATTAAAGAATTTGTAGCAGACAGATACCCGAGCAAGGAATAGACATCGCGTCTCAGTCAATTTGCCAATGATAACCTTCCAGTACGGATTGTGGAATTCTCAACATTCTTGGATAGAACTCGCACTTGATGGGAGATTGGATGGTTGGGGCTACTATAGGAGGCGGCAGCGGATAGGTTGTCGGACGATAGCATCTGAAGCGGCTGTTTGAGGCGGCTGGTGCTCAGGATTCACACTGATCAGTAGGTAGGAGTCGGCAAGTCATTGTACAGACAATCTATTGCTCATCATACATGTACAAGAGAGGTAATCTCTCGTCTCCCGCTACCATGCCTGGCAGTTAAGAGTCCCGAAAACAAATCAAACTAGTCTCTATCCAGCCTCTTACCAAGCAGCACGGCGACCACTATCGTGTTAGTGTTAGCCTGAAGGCCCACCAGTCACATACTCGAGCCACGCGACAATAGCTTTACTCGTTATTAAGTTAGAGGGGGTTAAGTTATAAGTAGCTATAACTCTTTACTCGGCTGTTGTGAAGATGCCAAGCTTCAAGAAACTTCTAAGTGAGAGTAGTCATCTTACCGCACGCTTCCAATTCCTAACAGGGATCCAGACTGTACCCACTCTCTTGAACGACACGTCGCTTGATCCTGTTCTCTTGCACGGTCCCTGCCCCAGCTCTGCCCACGGAGATTAGATCTCAAACCTCCAGTCGCCTATTGTTTACGAGCCATCGGGCAACGCCGACTCGCCGAGAAGTCCATATCTTACTCTCGGATATGATCTCCGAGCAAGTGATCTCCATTAACATCATGCCCCAGATCCGCTGGCAGATGTTACCCTTCCCCTCAATCCTGAAGGCTGTATGAGCGAGTATGGGGTTGCCGCAAATCTGGGGTAAGGCATAGAATATGACGACCGCTACGGCCGATGTTTACTCTACGAAGTTACAAGGCATCTGTTCACTGCCTTCCGATCTGTGATCCACCTAACATGTATTGACTCAACCTATCACCTCTACTGGACTGATATATCTATTTATCCCACTTTTACCATCTTCTCCCTAAGCTTTGGTCTTAAGCCGTTGAAAAGACCAATACGCAGGTCAACGGTAATCTCTCGAATGCGACTATGGTACCAAGCCTTGAGCAGCACCTGTTGTAATGGCTGTTTGCCCTGGTTTTGTTTATTAGGATCCACGAGTAGGCCTTTACAAACACATTTACCTGCCAACATTCCCCCAGAGAAATTCGTCCGCGGGGCAAGACTCATGATTTAAGAATTTGAGTGGCAAATGAACGAGTCTCACAATCTTCCACGAAGTAATTTATTTGCGGGGTTCTACTGTACTATAAACTTTGATGGAACGTAACGAATGCTGCAGTCTTGACCACGATAGAACACTGACGATTGATTCTATAAGGCGGAAAAGGCCGGTGGAGATGCTTCAAAGGACCGTGCTCGCAATCTACCTCCGTACTGCGACAATTGAATGAACCTTTGCGAGTACATATTCCAATTACAGTAGACCATTGCAGCTGGTCTCAGACTTCGGATTTCCATGCTCTGCTATTTGCCTGGCTGCGAGGAAGTTGAAGATGGATCAGGTCATAGCTGAAGACTTGGTGGGAGAGGAACACGTCCGCCCACTCAGCATCAGTGCCGGTATCGGAATTATCGTGTGTGAGTCTTCACGGAATATCGTCAAGATGTTATCATCATCATCTCTTTATCCGAGACATTCTAGCCGGTGCTTCTGCATCCGAAACGGCTCCTCGGCAAGGACCGAAAATTTGATTCTCGGCAACCAATTCGAGCACCATAGCAGCTTTGACGTTGTCAGCAAGGCATTGATGGAGGTTTGAGTACGCTTCTAGCATTTTAAGTGATTAGATAGGTCATCAAGTTACAGTTGACAATCAAGCATTCTGTGATTTGAGACATCTTTCATTCCTTATTTCGATATCAAAATCAAATACAACAAGCGACATGGCTCTACTGCCGTTAACAGACTTGTGGTATATGGGTGCTAACGTACAAGAATAGAAGCGAGAGCAGTTGAACTACTGGGGAGGCATACACCGATATGAAGCGGAGCGCAGAGCGCCACTGGAGTCGTTAGAAGGATCCACAGTAGTTCATGGCGATGACAAATGGTGGGAATATTGCCATTTCTCACAAGTATCCAACCCGGCGCCTCACATCTCTAGATATTCACACACATGACCCTGACTTCGGCACTTGAAAGTAATGAGTGTCCACAATTGAATCTATTCAAGCTATCATCTCTATATTTCGAAATGAAGGTGGGAATTTGATTGTAACGCTTCAGTCAGACATCACACTGCTGAATAATATTCCCTTGATACAAGATTTCTCGCTGTGTCTTCCAGAATTGTGAAGCAATAGTATCATGTAAGCCTCTTGCCAGCTAGACTCATCAACGTACAATTTACGACCATTCAGATCAAACCCAATTTCAGAAAATGTGATGGATCTTGACCGTCGGCTGTGATTCCGTGAAGTTGAAATTATGGCTCAAGTCACCATCTCATGCTGCATCGCGTACCGACGCTTTCCTTCGTATCAGAATTCTGATTTCAACCATTCCACCTTTTGCCAAACATGCTGTCTCCCAATCACACTGATTCGGGAGTAGTTCTTGCTTTTCCTTCCAGTGTCCTCTCCGGATCAATGTCAACGTCAAACTCCCTAGGTTCGGCCAATACGACCCGAACCATATAGTATGAATCGGTAAACAGCTGCACGCCGAATGTTATACCCAGGAGGAAAAAAGATACGCCACCATTCCATGCCAACGCTCCGTGCTTAGTGGTGTGCATAGCTGTTGGGAAGATAAATATCACGGGCGCGATGATGTTGACCAAGGAGACAAATTTGGGAATCACTCGGTTCGTTCGTTGATCTCTGATGATTGCGTAGGCCCACGCCCAGTTCTGGATAAAGAATGTCGGCCATGGCATCATGGTGGTGAACCACCACATATCCGTCATGACTTGGGTGATCTGCGGGTCGCGATCGATACGATAGGTCGTAGTAGCCAACACCATAGCGCCCAACATCCACGTGAAGATTCCAGCCGCAGCTGCTGCGAGCTGAGTTTGCGCTATTATCGGATGCACTCCCGGTATTTTCCGGATATTGTGGGAGATGAGGGCTGAAAACGGAATGTAAAACATGCCAGAGCACAGCTGAAGGCCGACTGCCACATGTGCGCCTTTCAAATGATGTTTCCAGAAATCTCTAGTCTGCTCGGGGGACCAATACGGCTTCATTGGTGCGATATTGTGGGCAGCCACAAAGACGAACATAAAGAGGAGGAAAGAGAAGGCACCACCTGCCGCACTGATCAACAGCACAACTTTTGTGGACAGAAGCCTGGACCTGGCAAGGCGGTCGAAAAGGGAGTCTCCGATCATGATGGTAAATTTGGTGATATATTTGATTGTAATGGTCTCTTGGCTTTGCAGGCGATATTCGTTGAAAGAAAAGACGATTTGGAACCTCTGCCATCTCTACGATAGGATAGGTGCCATTCTTATACGACAGGATATCCGTTTCCGTAGCAGAAATCGGGTGCATTCTCCAGCCGTACATCGGGATTATCCGACTGCCCACGTACTCACCAAGGTTCCCGGATGAAGGTGGATAGAGTACCCCTGCTTTTACATAAATGCAGCCATGCCATCTCACAATGCTCATCTATAGGGTCGCCGACATGCTCCATGCGCCAAGGGCACGAGCTAACTCGACACGTTTACATGCGAGGCTTAGATACGGTTTGGCGACGACACAAACGCTGAATTGTGTGCATGCAAGTGGTATCTGGCAGTCATAATCCGGGGCAGCTCCTAAGGGATATTCAGCGCGTCGCAGTCCTGAGACGTCGGTGTATGCCGACTGGCCTCGGCATTCACAGCTTCTCAATGGCCGATCCGGCCTTGTCCGGCAGCATTGACCCACACGAACATTACCGGGGTCGAAGGGATAGTCAGAGAAATTCGAGGCGCTTGGCTTCCTTTACTATCGGTAAAGGCGAGAACTTCTATGGGAATTATCGGTGCCACTAGAGGCGTTTGCTATGTCAAGCTCACAGTCCACGACGAGGCGCCTATGGGTGCCAGATCCGGTCCCCTTTCGAGACGCTATAATTAGCCACGAAGTAGACGCAGGCGATATCGTTGCAGCAGTCATATCTAACTCGGTAGACGCGATGGCGATATGTCTGGCTGCACTGTCTCTTGGTGCAACCTGGTCCTCGGCATCCTGCGAGCTTGGTGTTCAGTCGATCGTGGAGCGCTTTAGTCAAGTTAAGCGGAAGCTTATTTTTGCTGATGACGGGTACTGGTATGACTGCAAGCTAATACGGCTTGAAGGCCGGATTCGAGGTTGGTCGAACAGGCTCGCGGGAGAGGCTCTCGGCGCCGTGATCGTGGTGCCATATTGCAATCTGGAGGTCGACGAGAAACATGCCCACAGGGGGAAGAAGTTGCAAAAGCTTCCCCGCAACGGGAGAGGGCCGTCCTCTTGCATTTCGTGATCTTCCCTTCCATCATCCGGCCTTCATCTTGTACTCTTCTGGAACGGTATGACTCCCAGACTGGCGAAATAAGTTGGGCGGAGATTGACAGTCAATTAGACAGGGACCCCAAAATATATCGTTCACTCGGCAGGAGTGAGTAATTCACATGGAACGATGAGAAGCCAGATGGCAGCTGACGATGGACGCAGGGTGTTCTATTGAAAGTGAAGACGGATTCTGTGCTTCAGCACGACATGCGAGATACGGACATTATTTTTCAATGCACAACGGTGAGTATCACAGACCTTCTGTTTGACGGTTTTCATGCGAACTTTCATGACAGACTGCTTGGGTGATGTGGGTGTTGAACTTTGTAAATCTCTCCTGCGCCAAATCAACGATGCTCTATGACGGATCTCCCTTTCGCCCCAGACCTGGATTTTGTTCGAATTGGCAGCAGGCCCTGAATGTCTCGAATCTCCCTGAGTCGAGGACAGGTAAGTGACAAAGATTGACACACAACCAGGGTCAGGTCAACGACCTCGAGGAAGCTGGTGCGATGTAGCAAGGGAAATGTGATATGCGTATGCTGAAAGTATGTATCAATGAAAGGTCGCGCTGACCGCTGAGATGGAATTGAGCTATGGTCGAGATCTCCGGAGATTCGAGAAGCTGATGGACTGATGTCGGTCGAGTTTGCAGATACTAACGGTAGCTCGGTGGCTCCGCCGACCATATGGCTCATGATACTGGCTAACCCAATCCCACTACTCGATTCAATGTAGCTGGTTTTTCCTGTAGCCTTCAGCGATTCATATCCCACTTCGGGGCTGGCCGCATCTTTCTCCAGACTAGGAGACGCATCCTTATTGGCCGTCGAAGGAGACGTGGTCGGCTGGCTTGGGTTCAGATTGCGTTCGGAAACATTGGGACTGCGAAGTGCTGCTAGTTCCCGCCTTAATCAAGCATTCTCTTCCGTTACGTGTTGTAGCTTGTCCTCGATGCTGTCGACATAGCCGCATGGAAGATGGCGTTGCCTCAGCTTGTCCCTATGAAGACATACAGTTCCGGCTTTCTCACACACAGTGCAGCTGGGCAGCCGGCGGTCGCAGCGCGTCTTGCGAAAATAAGAAATTTATATAAGAGACGTACTATACACCTTACTCTTAGTTAGAGAACCGTTTTTGACTTTATTATATGATAATCTATACTCTTCCTAAGGGTATTAGTGTAGTATAGTATAATACTAGATAATATTTTTTTTTTTAATATAAGACTTTATCTCTAAACTTTCTATAGTCATTTCTTTAGATATAATATTATAAGCTTATTATTTAAGCTCATTCTATCGATTCTATGCTATATGCATAGAGGTGGCTATCTACAAGTCTTACATAGAGTCGGGGCGCGCTACTCCACACTACTATACGAAACTTCCTATATATATTATCTCTTTCTCTTCCTCAGACACCCCCCTCTAATATACTACTCATAAAGTCTGTTGCGCCCCAGCTAAAAGCACTCGCCGCCGCCTCAACCAGATCATCATCTTGCGGCCACCGATGCTGCTGCTGGGGTCCGAAGAACATCGAGTCCGGCGTCAGCGCAGAAAGATCTAGGCTGCCGCCCATATCATCAGCAGTGTCGAATGTGAGGTGCGCGGTGGGGGAGGGGTTGGGATTTTGTTGCGGCGGAGGTGTAGATGTAAGGACGGGGGTTGAGTATTGTGGCTGTTGGGGTGCGACTGGCTGCTCTCGCTCTGCTTTCCGCCCGTTTGTGGTCGGCGTCGTCGTGTCCACTGCCGCCATAGCATGAGGAGATCTCAGGACGCGCTGAGAGATGACGCTAGCCTCCCAGTCTCTCCCGGATGTAAGATTCCCCAACATAAACAAGCTCGCTAGTGGCGTATTCAGCGCTTCCTGCTCCAAACTTCTCAGCATCCGTTTCGTGATGGGAAAATGCTGGTGCACCGCTTCAAGCGTATTAATAATCGACTTGAGCCATATCCTATTCTCCTTCAATTCGGAACTGGAATCGGAAGTGTCGCTGCTGCTTTTAGTGCTTTGACTTTCCCCGCTCCTACCAGGAGACTGCGGCTCGATTGATAGATGAATTAGACTCATGGCAGCGACGAGGGCGCTATCCAGCGTGATGGACGGAATCTTCTCCGTCCCGAAGATTTGGCGGTAGTTGAATAGTAATTTTGCGATTCGGATGGCGTTTTCGCGGACGATCGCGCGAGATCTGCTGCTGCTGTTGTTGTTGCTTCTATTGTCAAAGGTCCCCTCTGACGTAGCTCCCGGGCTCTTCCCCTTCCATTTCCTTGACTGGCAGCTCGGAGATGTGCGGGAGCTATGCAGCAGGATGTGAACCTTACAGTACTGCATCTGCAACCCATACGCCGTACTCTCCATCCCCGTAAGATCCTTCTCATCCGCATACCCAATCCCCTTCGGCAACTCGCGATTCCACACGTGCAACTGCCCCTCAAGATCACGAAGTCGCTTGCTCCCCGACCCATCATCCGAATCCTCACGGTTCAGGATTTCATTGACCTCAGCCATGACGGCGCACAGCTCGACCCACGCTCGGGCCATCTTTGTATTTTGCGCGGTGGATTTCTGGCATTGCGCGCGGGTGGCGTTAGTGATGGTAGGGGAGATGGAGGCAGGGCGCCCGAGGTAGAGACACCAGATTCCTTCGTAAGCTATGCAGGCGCAGAGGAGGTTGAAGTAGACGGTGGATTTTGGCGTCAATGGGGTGGAGTCGGCTGAGAGGTGGTGGAGCCCGATGTCGGGGACCATGCGACATGCCATTCCTAGCGACAAGTATGAGAGTAGAGTCCTAATACCCAAATAACAAGCATGGAAGGGGATCTGGAGTTGGGGAGGCAGGATAAAACGCACCGCATAACATCCACCCAAGCCTGTCATGCCCCAGAGTGACCTCATATTCACTCAGCATCAGGAAGCCCTGCAAGGAAGCAACCGAAGGATTCCCCAGCGCATGCAAAATCCCCTCCTGAGCCTCCCTCGCATACTCCCGGCCAATCGCGCGCACAGTAGCCGACGTGCTCAGTCGCGCAGCAGAAGCAAGCAGCACAGACTCCAGAAAATTGGAATACCATTGTGAAGGCACTCCCTTGGCACGACCAGCCATGAAGAGATCTTTGTCAACGACGCTGACCCAGAGGGGCTGGTATTTGAAGTAGCCTTGTAGCAGGTTGTTTCGCAATTGGATTGAGTGCATGTCCACCGCCATCCCTGGAAGGGTGGGTTCGTCGCTTGAGGTGCCGCTTTCTTGAGCTGTGGGAGCAGGTGATTGTTGATTTGGCAACCTGACGTGGGATGCCGACGTTGGACCAAAGTATGCTTCGCCTTTGTCGTTGGGAGGCTGCTGCTCCGACACAAGGGGTGTTGCACATAAGATCGTGTTGCTGCGCAGAAATGTGAGATCAGCCGTCATGTGCGGGTCGGATTGAACAAGAATTACCATATGTCATTGCCTGCTTCTGTGCGAGGGCTTGTAGTATCAATACCATTGTGCATCGTGGGCTTCGAGGAGGATTGGCTCAGTAGACTTTCCAGCGTGAGGATACGCTCCTGCAGCGATTGGATCTGCTTCTTAGAGCCCGTCCTAGAGGCGTGAGGTCAGTCCAGTCACATGATCAAGGCAGGAGGTTGCGAGTGAACACACTTTCGACGGTCATTGTCTATGTCCAAGACACACTCCAGCTTCGCCTGCCGACACGCACGGCACACTTGTCCAGGTCGAGCGTCACACTAATGCAGAGTTTGATTAGATCTGAACCAGCTTGCGGTGTGAATACCATAGAATATGCGCCTTACTAACCTTCGTCTTCCGCGCCCGGCAATTCTGGCAAGCAGCAGATGCTCTTCTTTTGGACTCAGGCTCCGTCGGCTCTGCCTCTGGGTCTGAGGACGCCTGAGCCGCCGTATGAGCCGTTCGTTTCATCCTAATCTACGTGTGTCTGTCAGTCTTGTGTGAAAGAGAACAGTCGGTGTAAAGCAGGTGAGGCTGGCCGCTGTCCGAAGGAATCCTGGGGATGCGGGGGTATATGCAGGTGCTTCAGCAGAACCTGGGGACGCCTCCGGCCCCGCACCCATCAACATTTTGCAATATCAGGTCAACTCGTCAAGAAGCCTGCATTGTCAGAAACCGTTTATCTCAAATCTCATGAGAATGTCCCGGTCGTTCAGTCATCCGGCACAGATAGTTCAAAAGCAAACATAGGGATAGACGTCACTTGCTCAGTTGCTTATCTGGGGTATATTTAACGGTTCGGCGTTCGCCGATGCACTGAGTCAGAGGTCAGGGATCACTAACCAATAACCGCGGCAATAATCAATAGAAACAGACAAATGTGAGATGAATTACTTTCATTAAAATCAGTGATGAGCTTGCCTGTATTTTGCTCATGTTAGGTCTGGTTGTAGCAACGAAGTCTTTCCTGTAGTCAAACTCTACAGCGTCGATCAAGCGACTGGAACATGAACATGATAGAGTATGAAGATAAGGGGCTGATCAAACCTCTTGATGACTTCGACCTGAAATCTCTCACTGCGAAGTCGGTTATCGTTACTGAAGGTGAGCACAGCAGCCTACGAGATTCGACGAGGCACTGATAATCTAGGTGCCAGTGGCCTCGGGAAAGCATATGAAACAGCTGTCGCTCGGGTAGGGTTAGTACATGACCATTGTAAAAAAAAAACGACCCTACTATACTTAATACTTCATTAACACTAACTACGATAGGAGAATTTAAGAGCTCATAGATTTGCCTCTAGAGCGAGTATATATAAGTAGCTTAAATTTAGGCTATCTTATAGGGTGGCCCATTTCTAGGCTACTACGACGAAGAGGCCCACTCCTAGGTTTTATTAGTAGCTTAACTATAGAGCTATTTCACGTAGAGTTAATAGAAAAATCAAATTTAATGGAAAAATCAAATAAGAATATCATCTATACAAACTATAATCGGTGCAGCTAACGGAGTTTAGATAGAAAGGTAAATAGAGGGTGAGCATCCTAAGTAGTAGCTAATTAATCTAAGTAGTAATTGAGCTGAAGTTGAGCCAGACGCATTTTCGATGCTTTGGACGAGTGCCCAGAGCCGGAGAGGCAGCACATCATTCGCTTCATCACTGAAATAGTCACAGCTCGAAGTTCATGCTGCGTCAGGCCTTCGTTACCAGCCGAAGAGAAATGGACATTGCGAAAGAATTTGAAGACAAGCACATACCTACCGTTCAAATTCGAGCAGAGAATGTCGCGGCAGGCATCAAGTTCTTTACCCGCAACGAAGTCGAGATGCTCCGGAAAGGAGTCCATGGAAAGGCTCTTTACATCCATAATGACGAGGTCAGGGAGAGAGTTATTGAGACGCTTGCAAATAAAACAGATGGCATGTGAGTTATAATTTCGCTGTTGAACGATGGAATTTATAAGCTTATCATGAACACCTTCAGCTGGAAAACCTGTGTCATGTCAGCAAGGCCCAAAGGGACGATGTGGTTGAATATGCATTGGAAACTCTACCTCAGGGATTAGGGGGCACCTATGTTTGAATACTAAAGCGTATCGAAGACCAGCCGCAATACACGAGAGCACTTGTGCTGAATTGTCTTGCATAGATGATTTACGCACGAAAGTCTCTAAGCACCCAAGAACTTCGCTTGTGACAAACTCGAGTTGCAAATGCCGATAAGATCTACGACTTGACTCTTTCAAAGTAATCCTAGAAGCATGCGGCAACCTGTTGGAAGAAGCCAATGATGCGGTCCGGCCGCTTTACTACTCTGTTCAGGAGTTCTTCACGAATCCTAATGAGGAATCGCTTTAACTAGCCATCAGACGCCAGCTTCTAGATTCCAACTCTATGCGCACAAGATTGAGCGTCACGTGCCTTAGATACATACATCTCATGGCGTTCGACGAACCGAGTCGAGATCACTTGTACCTAGACAGGCGCCTTAAAGACCATCGCTTGGCTTGTTATGCGACTCAAAATTTCGATTACCATGTCTCGCAATGCGGCACGGTTTCGCATAAGGTCATGCAGCAATTGCAAGAGCTCTTCCGACAAGCCGGTTAACGCCTTGCTGCCATTCTGCAGATCAAACTCTTACGGGATGAACCAGGTTACTTTACTGTAAAACGACATTTCTATCCCATCCTGTTCCCAATGTCCGCTAGCACTATCATTTATGCAACACTTCTCTACGATCTACCTGATCTGAGACAGGAATGGGCGGGGCATACGCCACCAAAAGATGCACTGCATTATGCATCCGCTGCAGGACTGACTAGTGTAGTCAGTTACTGCTAGAGGCGGAGTATAATACGAATGAAACCGATGGGAGAGGTGCAACTCCTCTTTACTACGCTTCCTCCGAGGCTGAGTGGAAGTTCTCGAGCTGTTACTTAAGAACGGTTCCGAGGTCAATGCCCAGGGCGGACCGTACGACAATGCTCTGCAGGCTGCTCCAGAAGGAGGGCACGACAAGGTTGTGATTAATAACTTTCAACAGAGTGTGCAGAGAGTTAGCGCAAAAGTTGCAACTCATTTACTTCTAAATTTCCTCTCGTCGGCCGCGAGTACTATGTCCAGCGTATCCGTGCATATATGCCAGGATTTTCCGTCGAAATATTTGGACTTGCAAGCTTTGTGCATCGTCTCGAGCCACGCTATGATCTTGCGTTTAGTCTCTCTTGACTCTTCGCCGAGTGTAACAGATGCACGGGTTTACCTTGGCAAGGAGTTATTGGCGGGACCCTTTATATAAGTGCAAGAGACCCAAATTCTACCTCTTATGGTAATTGAGCTACGTTCAATGAATAGAGAAGGTAACATCGTACCGGAGTTCTGCCCAATCTCAGGCTCGGTCCGACTACGTCAAGCTAGTCGAACCAGTACCGAGCCTGTGCTATTCTGAACGAAAACAATATCTTCCTGTGACGGCGATGATTACTACAATGTTATTTCTATAGTGGTGTGAAATATTTGCGCATATGGTCCTAGGTAGGGATCAACCGCATATCACTAGTAATACTCTCCAGGACGCATTGATGAGATGCATACGCCGATTCGGACCACGCGAGGCGGTTTATTTCGGGAACCTCGCGGGAGAGAAATCTTTTTCACCACCCAACGTTCGAACTAAGCAATATTTAGCTTTACTTAGTTCCTGTCCAGCTAGCATAGGTTTTAGTTCGCTCAAGCTATTCTCAAAGCACATTTCAAGCCCGAAACTAATCTAATCTGATTGATTGATTGATTAGATTTTGCACCGCCGTTTTCAAGTTCCACCTTCGATAACTAGTCTATCAATCGTTACCTGGTTCGTGGAGTTCGGACTCGTCAGTCGACTCTAATCATGTACGAAAGCCGTCAAATTTTCATCGCGCTGTCTTTACAAATTGGCCCGGCTCGGACCTGCTGCTCATTCCAACTTCTCCCTCCAGGAATTCGATTTTCAAAATGGCTCAGACGTCGGCTGCCTACCAAAATGCTGAGCACAACATCCAAGGCGACATAATAGAGACAAGCGGCGATGATAAGATTGTAACAAATGTCAACGTTTCTGCCGCCGGCGAAGATCGCAGAAATTCAATCAGCAGTAGTCTACGACCTGTGCCCTTGTCTTGGAAGCTTGCGTCGATCGCCTTCGTCACAGCTATAGGATTTGGTTCCCAATGGAGCTCTGGCATCAGCGGAGCTATGAAAACCACGATTAAGAAAGAAATGAAAATTAACAACACTCGATTCGCCTTACTGGAAGCTAGCGAAGATTTTATGGTCACAGCGCTGATGTTGGTCAGTGGAGTTGTAACTGATAGGATCGGTGGAGCCGGTGCGTAATTCGGGATTCAGTTTATGGTAATGGTACGGTAAATAACATCTTATCAGGTGCCATGTTGTATGGAAACATTATTTATTCCGTTGGCTCAATATTGGTCGCAGCAGCGGCCCAATGTCGCTCATACAATTTCATGGTCGCCGGCAGAGTTGTACGCGCACTCGGAGACATCGCCACTCAAGTCGCTCAATATAAGGTGTTTTCCTCTTGGTTCGCCCCTGGAAACGGTTTTGCTTCAACATTAGGATTCGAGCTCGGCATTGGCAAAATTGGAGCCTTTGCTGGAAAGTCATCTGCTAATATAATTGCCAAAAAGACAGGAGACTTTGCATGGGTCTTTTGGGTGGCTGTCTTCATGAATCTCTTCACTAATGTTATGACTGGGTTATTCTACTGGTTTACTATTATCGCCAACCGCAAGTTTCATGGCGTTAGCGACCCTGCAACTGGGGAGCGATTGACTGAGAAGTCCAAGAAGTTTGAACTTCGCAAGATTCTAGAACTGCCTTGGAATTATTGGTGTATCATGGCTTTTTCGCTATTTGAGACGAGTACTGCCATTGTCTTTACCCAGAACGCTACGGAGCTAGCTGAGCAGCGTTTTGGCACTAGCTCAATCGTTGCTGGTTGGTACTCCTCCACCCTTCAGTATGCTGGTTCGTACTCCTATCTCCCTTATCTGTACATCACTTAAATTACGATGGTAGGGTTTTTCGTCGTGCCTCTTCTAGGAGTGTTCTTAGACATTTATGGTCAGCGGATATCTGTCTGTAAGTGCGCTTCTCCAACTACGAAAGCAACATCCAACTAACGACGAGAAGTGGTGTTCTGTGGTGTAGGAATGTTTACTTCCATGCTGTTAGTTTGCTTCGCCAATACCGTCAAAGGAACGGCGGCAAGCTTCGGCGTCTTTGCCTTTGCATATTGCTTTGGCCCCGCGACAATTATTGACAGTATCCGTACATCAATTTGGCACTCTTCTGTATTTGGCTCAGCGTATGCTTTGAAAATTACTATGAATAATGCGTTAGTATCACCATAGACAACCTCGGCGTACCTTTTCGTGCTAACTGCCCTCGTAGTATGAACATTATTGTTCGAGTCATCACTGGTGTAGTGCAGGACAATGACAACAATGGGTACGACAAAGTGACAATAGTTTACGTTATTCTCGCGGGACTATCAGTTGCGGTCTCTATTGTTCTCATTGTTGCCTCCTGGGGGTCTATAGATCTTAGCCACCTCCAGTGGTCACGAAAATTACGCATCGATCGGGGACACATACTCAGCGAACGAAAGCGTAAATTTCAGGAAGAGAACGGTGTGAAGAACAGATTCATATCCATGATCTGTTTTGGATCCCTCGTCATGCTTGTTCTGGGTAGTTGGTGTGGGTATTTCTGGGGAGTCGCTACCAATAACAATTCTTAGTGGTGGTCGTTGTGATGCACAGATCATAATTCATGGAAACTTCTGAACAGAAGAGATGCCATACTGTATCAGAAGGAACGCAAAATACTACGGCTAAGGGGCATTGTGACTCTTGTGTTTATTATACTCCCTGAGTATGAGGCATCTCAGCATTCTATCATGGTGACGTCACACTGATAGATGGCTTTATGGCACCCTTCGCCTTACTAAGAAGAGCCCTTAATACTACATAGGCATCTATGTGAAGATATACGATGGGAAGGGTACGGTGGGTTGGCATGTATGTAGTTTGCGTATGTTCACATAAAATTAGAGAAAGTGCGCAATGAAACTCTAGTTCCAGTGACCTGTCAAATTTGGCCCACTACAAAAGAGACACTGCTATTGCATAAGCCACTATCTAGCCTTGACTGGACGCTCACAGGTCTGCTAGGAAGTCCTTGATCCTGTTGTTTAACCCTTGCGGATCTTCCCACATAGCCCAATGCGACGTATTGAGCCCCTCTGCGATATTCAACTGATCAAAATTCTCATGCATATTCTCATAATATCTCGGCAATACAGCTCCATCCTTTAGGACCGGTACAAACGTCCACGGTACTCTGAACCTAAAATCTCCCTTCAGTGCAAGTGGCAACTCATCCTCCCAGTCCATACGTCGCGTACGGTACCAGTTCCACGATGGTCGGATCCCCTTCTGCGAAATCTTCTCGACATAAAAGTCCATTTCCGTGGCGTTGAGCAGAGGGTTGGGTCCAATGTACGGGAGTCGGTCATACAAGATACCCTCATCCATTGACAGCGCATGGAGACCATCAGAAGTAGTGCCGCCGTAAATAGTATCAAGGAGCTTCTGTATCTGAGCTTTTGTTGTGAAGTTGCGGTCGAACGCCACGTCGCGGAATTGAAATTGATATCGCAACGTGGGAAATCTACCATCGTTGACCATAACTTCCAGGTCCTCCCATTTAATCGACAGACCTAACCAAGGGGGCATATATGGCACGCCTAGGGTAAATGCCGCCTTCAGGTGTTCCGGGAACCACATGGCAATTTTGTATATCAGCCCCGCCCCCCAGTCGTGACCGATTATAATGGCTTGTTGTCCTGGCGCTACAACATCAAGCAGTGCAGCCATATCAGCCGAACTCTGTTTGAAAGCGTAGTGCGACAAATCGCAGGGTGCGTCTGTATCGGCGTAACCAAGCATGTCGGGGACGATGATGTGGTAACCTAGCGCGCTAAGAAAGGGCACTTGGTTGCGCCAGCCGTAAGAAAAGTCAGGCAGGCCATGTAACAGAAGAATGGTGCCCTTTGAAGCAGATTCATCGTTTGGTTTAGCGTCGAGATAGTGGTAGGTGTGCCGGTCGCGAAGTTTTACAAAGTGACTTGTAGTTCCAGGAATCGACCCAGGTTGAGGGTCGTCGGATGAGAACACCGGTTCTGCAATGGAGAGAACAAAGGCCGCTAGTGTAGATATCTTCATTCTGATGAATGGTCTCTGCGGATGATTCAGCGTAAATGCAATATCTCAGAAGGACGACGGTGTCTTCGTAGATCTCTGGAGGTCCCCTACTTAAAGCATCAGGAAATTTAAAAGGATGAACTCGGATGGTATTATCATAGAGCGTGCTTTTGCCCTATTGATCAAACAGGCTAAATAGCCTCCCGAATTTGTTGTCAGTGTCATCCCTAGCTTTTATTGTTTCGTCAGCCAAGAATATCGGATAGTGTAAGCCAGCAGCATTGTAGTACAACTTGTTCATTATCTACCAACCCCGAAAAAGTAACAAAGACATACCTAAGTATCGAAGTGAATGTATAAATGCACTACCAATACTGAAATTGGTAAGAACTATAAAATTAATCAGAGTGAAGATATCTTCTTCCGGGGAAAGCATCGAGGACATAGCGGAGTTCTCATGAATGTATCTCCGAACCTAATTTTTAAGATTCTTCATTTCATTTGGAACAGGGCGACAGGATTTAGAAGGGTTGATAGATCCTCCTTCGGCAATTCTTCATGAAGTGATTGGTTCCTATATAGTGACAATGGCTTCTGGCTTATGCGGCTTACAATATCCCATATATGCTCGGAAGGATGGCCGTCAGAAATAATATGATAATAAGTTTATTGGGGCTAGCCCTGATCATGGCGGTAGTATCAGGCTCTCTATGTTTGATCTAGAAGCCGAGGAGCTGTTGCTGGCTCTCAAAGGTATAAGCAATTCCACATGAACAACACTAAATCAGTATCTATCTCTAGATATAAATGAGGGGCAGCTAAGAGGTACTGACAAAGCTCACAAGTGTGCACATTACTCATGCAGTTGGCCGTCTCCTTGAAATGCCACTTGGGCAGAAATTGTGCCCAAGATTTTAGGATTAGCAGGAGAGTGGGGTCAAAGTAGAGTAGACGAAACGTTGCAGTTGGCAAAGTCGACCCACACCATACATGACTAAAGGCAAGATAACATAGCTGCTCTTTCGTGAATTATTCAAGACCAATAGCTAATGAGGCATTGCCGAGATTCTTGCCTGCTATGCGGTGCAGGCGGCCGAGAAAATCGCCAGTGTCAGCAATGTCCTCGCTGAGCGTGAGATCGCCTCACTATGTATACACACAATGTCCGTCTAGACATTACATTGCGCAAATAGAATAACTTTGTTAATGGTCTTTGTGGAGTTGGTTTGATTTTCAAGCGTGCTTTTGTCGGCAAGCTGCCGCGATATCTTAGCTTGTTGTGATTGGTTGATTAGTCGAGGGTTGGATTAGGGTTGCAATGTCCCGATTTGGACATGAAATTCACGCAAGAGGGGCCACGAGTTACCTCCTGACCTTCCGTCATTTATGAACGGTTAACGAATTTGTGTATTTGTCCCGGGCTGCCAACCTTTTGTGAAAGGTTCATACAATGGGCGAGCTCAGTAGAGAATCATATTACGTAATAAATCCCCCGCTTCACATAATGACTTCTCTTTATTGATATAACTCTTGAGCTTGCCGTTTGCAACTTCTAGGCCACTATCTAGAAAGGGGCTGTTCAATATACCTTACCTGGAGCGGCATTCGCGCGGCAGTTCTCGAACGCAGCGAGCGTGCTTGGCACCTAATCCTTACCGGACACCTGCATCCAGATATGGTTCATGGATCCCAGTGGTTAGCGTTCCTTGTCATCGTATGGAAGCCATTACCCCATAGGGTATTAGTGGTTTCGATTACTTGATAAGGTCAAGAAGATAACAACATATCTTGAAGATAGAATAGGACCAGACACTCAGTAGTCCGTGAAATACTCCAGCTCTTTGAATCAAACATCAGCCGTAATACTCTTTGACGACTACGAACAACTACTATGGCGAATTACCCACTACTAGGCTGTCAAGACCCTCGACAGACTTCCTCATACTCACCTCTCACAATGGTCGGATCGTTGCTCAACCATTTCGGCCTCAGCTTCGGCAGCACGGCCGTCGTTCCATCAAAGAAGAAACCTGTGCGCGCCTTGCCAGGGAATTGGTACACCTCTGAGGAAATGTATCAACTTGAAAGACGTGCAATCTTCTCCCGTCGTTGGCTTCTCATCACACACGAGTCAAGACTCGCTAAGCCAGGTGACTACCTCCGCTACAACATTGCCAACTACGACGTCGTCCTCAGCTTGGATCGGTATGGTGAGATCCGTGCCTTCCACAATATTTGCCGGTACCATGCATGCCCTGTCGTTGAGCATGACGGAGGTAATGCGGAGACCTTTGTCTGTGGATGCCGCGGATGGTCGAAGAATGGCCTATTCCCTATTCATACTCGCCTTGATCGGAATGCCTTCATCTGGATCAACATGGACTCAAAGGAAGAGCCTGAGGTATCGTGGGAGTCTCAGTTCGGCCATGTTGATGAACAAACTCGATTCGACCAATTCGACTTTAACGATTATGTATTTGACCACACGTGGAATCTGGATGGCCCTTTCAATTGGAAGATTCTTGCTGACAACTTCAACGAATGCTACCACTGCAAGTCCACTCATCCCGATCTTACCACGGGCCTGATAAATCTCGAGTCCTACGATGTACACTGCGACGCCGATCACATCCAGCACGACCCTCAGACCCCAGAAGATCGCAAGGCTCTTGGACAAGAAATCTGCTCTACATACTGCTTCCCTAATGTTTCCTTCACCGTCACAAAACACTTTATGTTCATGCAGAAGTTTATGCCCAGGTCGCCGTCCGAGTCAGTCATGTATTACGAGGTCTGGCGAAACAAGTACTCTGCTGAAGAGGACTTTCTGCTTATCAGCGATACATACAAACGCGTCATGGGCGAGGATAAGGTGTTATGCGAGCTTTCGCAGAAAAACATCAACGCTGGCGTCTTCGTCAACGGCGAACTTCACCCACACATGGAGAAAGGTCCCCTTTTCTTCCAGAAGCGCTGTCGCGAGATTATACTAGAGCATGGCGCACGCGAGAGGCAAGAGGGTAGGAAAATTTGGTCAGCTAAGCAGCAGCCTAAGGCTGCACAGACTGATTACGCCCATGGAAGGCGTGGCTTGTTTTGGTAGTCATCGCGAGAAGCGAATGGCAATGAATTATGGCATATTAGGTGTTATGAGTATTGGATACAAGGTATAGATATCATTGGCTTCTTGAAATTGTATGTCGCTATTCGTGGGCATTTATGTTAATGACTTATGGCGATCTCGTCATTTCCTTGATAGCGATTCTTGGCTCGCTTGCATAATTAATGAACTTTCAAATTACATTCTGACGCTTCTTGCTCATAATGATAAATCGTACCCATTACTCACTATTGAATCTTCTCCGGAGCACTAACATCAGCCGCTACAACATCTTCAGATGAAGGCCACCCCTATCGTGCGACAGTAAAGCAGAGAGGTGAGATTGTTGCATGAAATAGCTGGTCACCACTTGTGGTAGCCAAAATGTTACCACAAGGTTCTCACTTGAGCAGTACATTGGAAGGGGTCATAAGTTCCGGCCACTCGAGTAGCTACTCGCCTGGCCACTCGGGGAAGGTAGGAGACTGTAGATGCACCGCTGACTGACTACTTCACGGAGTGCTAGTGCTTAAAAATGATATCTTCGAAATTTGTTTATGAAAGATCGGTGCAAGCTCCCACTTGTAGCGCACGGTAGATTGACAATGAGACTGTGCCTCACCATAATTAGGGTATCCAAGTAACCTGCCATACTCTTATCCTCAAAGAATTGAAGAGGTAACAATGTAGTAGCTAACTTTCAAGAAAGTATTTAAGTTCCTCTACTGCTCGAGGATACATATCTTCTAAGAGGTTTTTGGTAGGTAGAAGTTACTTCTATAATCACTTCCTATCTGCTCGCATCTACTCCTATCTCACTTCCCTTAACAAGTGCCTAAAACTGCGCAAGTCCCACGCAGAGGCTCAAACAAGCACGCCTCCTGCGTCATGCCCCACTTTTGCTCCGCTACCTCCTTATCCAGGATCGTCGAGACTGTCTTGAACGACTCTGTGCTAAGCAGTCCATACTCCTTCCACTGGAGCTTGTTTCTCAAGCGCGTCGATACTTGCCCCACTAGTGCTCCCCCTAAGACCCCGCCCGTGCAGTAGGAAGTGAGGTGGTCCATGTACTCGTCCAGTTCAGAGCGGGAGACGCCGAACTACAAAATACCAGAGCATTATCAGCCTGAGTCAATATATGGGGTATCTATAACCGCGAAGTGCGTACCTGGCAAGGCGAATCATTTAGCACATAAGCCGTCACCTCCCCAACAGTTCTATAGAACGCCAACTGGGAGCCCAATTGCTTCGGCTCGTCCGTAAGGTCGAGTTCCCGGAGGGCCTTGATAGCAGCCTGCCCATCGCTGTTCACCTGATTTATGGCTTCAATGTCGGTACTGTTGACGAGATTGATGACTCCCGTTTGATCCCTACAGCGCGTAATTGCGAATTTCTCGTCGCGTCTGGAGAAAATAGATGGGAAGGCCATGGCCGAGGATAGTAATAGAGATAGGATTAGGGAGTAGGCACGCATCTTGACAGTGATGATATGTTTGGTGGCGGGTAGCTAGCTGGATGGATGGATGTATAGGAATGAGATGGCGAGGAGAGATTGGATTGGAATGAAGGCACCTTTTATAGACCTTGATATGCAGTTGAAACTCGAAAAATAAAAATTCCAGGGGTGAGATGGAGTTCGAATAGGTAATGCGGCATGATTGTCCGAACCCTAGCCAAAGAAAGAGCACTTTCGTAACATAATGCCTTAATGGAGAGCCGATGATGTTGGCAAAATGTCGACGGCAGTTGGAACGCACAGATTTTTCTAATATCTATCATCAATTACTAGAGTAATTTCTGACTATGATCTGGAGGCCTGATGGTTGTGAGACTGTTAAGTTGGCCTCCTAAGATCATTAGTGGTCGGATCGTTTATTCTGAATTTTGAGACTAACGCGACAGAATCACCGGCCCCATTAAAATACGACATGAAAATTACACCTTCCTTCCCGCCAATACTGGCTACCGGTATGCATCATCAACGAAAAGGAGTCTCTAAAACATTTGGCAAGATATCTTCTTTATAATGATTGTTAAGTATATCTCGTACCAATGTTGTGGTAATAGCTTCCGGGACGCAAACACCGGAGTTAAGGGAGATTAGCCATCAACCAGGAATACAAAATAAGTTCTTATTTGAAGGGAGGTCTTAACTACTTGCAGGACAGACTGAATGCTTCTATCTATAGAACGTGCTGATTGAACCTGGTCGCGATGATCAACGTTTGGACGACTAATCTGTGGATCCATCGTTCCCTTGGCCCAACATGCCAAGATATTCATATCCTAGTGCTTTTCACTTCGAGGCTTTGTATGATAATCTATGCGGAGACAATAGTGAGAGAATATAAAAATTGCCGTTCGTAATGTCGCTTGAAGCAGTGCAGTGTCCGGATGACATCTATCAGTCTCTATAGGTATTCGAAAAGATCGCAAATTTACAATGCTCATAGAACATACATACTGCTCAATATAGTTCTATTCGAATTTTGTTCACTCATGGATTTCTCCATAGAACACGTTCCTGGAGCTTCCAGGATTGCATAGGGACCTTGTAACTTCAAAGTTACCAACGGAATACAACGTGCTTTACTTCCGGTTCCATTGGATTCCACGGACTTGGATTTGGCGGAGAAACGCTCCGTGGAGCTCATAAATGGACCTTCCATGTGTCCGAAGAAGGACTCGATTATTGTGAGTTTCAGTGGTCTAGGGGCAGAAGGAATTGTCATGCTAGGGAATCCAATACAACTATGCTCCCAGCTATTTTTGCGAGTTTTATCTTAGTGAGAGGTGCCGGCAACCGAAATTACCTATGAGTCAGACCAGAAGTTATTTGACTAGGAGGTGTTTGAATGTATCCTTTAGCTGGTGAGAATGATTGATTGTATTACTTCGGTAACATTCTACAACAACCACATTGGGTACCTAAACCAATTTTACTATTCCTTGTCTCTAGCAATAAAAAACATCCGAAACATAAGATCTATTACGATGCGGAGGCTCGTTCGCTGGGAAGCTTGGGGCCGGTCCATTGGTAGTATATTCACCGCCACCATTGGGTTTTAGCCGCTTGCTCCACAGCTCAAATGCGTAACACTATAGTTTGAATGAACTGATCCATTAGTCACACGAATACCTTGTGGGATGAATTACGGCTAGACTGGGCGTGGAAGGTCGCGAGCCGAATGCAACGTCGCTCGGCCAATGCGAAGTCTAGTTAGCAAATGACGTGCTTGCAAGTGCAACCCACGAAACAATCCGCAGGTCAACAATAAAGAAGAAAATGGAATCTTTTCCCCACAACGACACTCTATGCACCGCATCTGAGTCTCGGTCTCGAATCTTCATAGAACATGGCAGATCCAGAGAAGGGACCGTTCCGGAACGATGATTTCACGGCTCCAGCACATGCGCAGCATGACTTATACCATCGTAATGGCATTCACCAACATATTGTCGTTGCAGACAAGCTGCGCAGGTCGCTTTCGCCGCGTCAAGTTCAGATGATCGCCATTGGAGGCACCATTGGAACGGGTTTGTTTCTTGGAACCGGGAAGGCGCTTGCAACAGGCGGTCCGGCTTCGCTACTGATTTGCTATGCAATCGTTGGCGGCATCGTCTTCGTCACCATGCTGAGCTTGGGCGAGATGGCAGCCTACGTACCAGTTGCGGGATCCTTTTGTACTTTTGCCGGGCGATATGTGGACGATGCGTTCGGCTTTGCCCTTACCTGGAATTACTGGTTTAACGATGCCGTCTCTACCGCTGCAGATCTAGTCGCGCTTCAACTCATTCTACAATATTGGACCGACAACTTTCCTTGGTATGCACTTGGCCTCATCGTCTGGGTCCTGATAGTACTCGCCAATATCATCAATGTCCGGGCTTATGGTGAGGTTGAATATTGGCTCTCTCTTCTCAAGGTCCTCACAATCATCATCTTCATCATCCTTAGTATTTGCGTCAATGCCGGCGCCAATACCACGCACGAGTACATTGGCGGGCGGAATTGGCACATCCCAGATGCACCCTTTGTTGGTGGAATTGGCGGCTTCGCTTCCGTCTTCGTTACCGCTTCCTTCGCATATGGTGGGACTGAATCTATTGCCATTACCGCAGGTGAGACACGCGATCCGGCTCGCCAGCTTCCTAGGGTCGTGAAAAATGTCTTCTGGCGCATATTACTCTTCTACCTCCTCTCTGCTCTTATGATTGGTCTCAATATCGCCTACAATACGCCTGGGCTCAATTCGAAGTCGACTCGAACGTCTCCCTTCACGCTCGCATTTCAAATGGCAGGCTCCAACGTGGCAGGATCTTTCATTAATGCCGTCATTCTCACGAGTATCATCTCCGCCGGGAACCATGCCCTGTTCGCCGGCAGTCGCCTCCTTTACACACTTGGCATTAATGGCCACGCACCAAAAGTCTTCACACGCCTGACTCGTTTCCAAGTCCCATGGGTTGCCGTTCTCTCTACAAGCATCATTTCAGGTCTTCTCTTTGGAGCTAGCTTCATCGGTGCTGGGCAACTCTGGACTTGGCTGCAAAATATTGTTGGTGTTTCGAACCAGCTGTCCTGGATATGCATCGGCATTGCATCACTCCGTTTCCGCGCCGGACTCAAAGCCCAGGGAAAGGAACACCTTCTTCCCTTCAAAAATTGGACATACCCTTTCGGCCCAATCATTGCGGTTGTGCTCAACATTTTTATCGTTCTAGTGCAGGGCTGGAGCTGTTTCAGCCCTTCTTTCAGTGCCGTGGATTTCGTCAGCTACTACATTGAACTGCCAATCTTCATCGCCATGATTTTGATTTGGAAGGTGGTAAAAAGAACCAAGCTCCAAAAAGCCGCGACGATGGATCTTGAGACTGATGTGTACACGAAGGAGGATATCGAGCCTGAGAAGAATGGTGTATTGGGGTGGGGGAAGAGAGTGGGGACATGGTTCTGCTTCTGAATGTAAAGGACACTACAATCTTTCATGGTCGGACTTATCTCACCAATGCAAGTTGTTCGCTGGCGAAAAATTGACGCACAAATCCGCAAACGTGCGTCCATCGGGTAGCGTGCTCCTTAGCTTCGGTTCCTGACCATATCTACCCTCTATACATGCTTGGAATCAAGGCTTGTGCTGCCCTATTAGCGCAACATCTTGAACTAGATAAGAGAGTGTCTTCGAAGTTGTCTTCTAGCGCCTGTTGGAAGGTTAGTATCGTCACCTCTGAAGTAAACCATCTTAAGATTAGCGTCGTATTCGTTGGAAATCGGTCGACACTTTATCCTATCCGAGCTAAGCTGACCCCGCAGCTACGCACCGAAATGTCGGTATGTACATATGCCTAGTCAAAAGAGATAAAAGGGCGCATTCTTTCTCGTGCTTTCAATAATGAGAACCTTCGTGCCTCCCTATTCAGCTTGACGGCTTCGTAGGCAGCAGAATATTTCGGGAAAGGTGTGTGGCCTGTGCGGCGTCTAATTTCCAAGGATTCTGATATCTTTCACATCAGCACCTCAGTACTCTGTCTCTTCAATCGATAGTCCTACTCTTGAGCTAGGTGACTATGGGTTACTCGGAAGTAAGTTAACTGATTATTCTTCAGCTCACTGCTCTGATATCTCTAGGTCTTGTGCCACATCTGCGGTGTGAGCTTCAATATCGGCCGTATCCGAACTCCGGGGGAGCCTCGTGAGGCCGCCTGGTCCCGGTTTGGCCCTATGATAGAGGACGGTTCGCAGTGGGATGTGCGTTTGGATCGACAAGGGAGTTATGTTGATGGTCGCACCCATTGGGATGACTGCAACCGCAATTCTGGGTGCATGTTTACAATTCGCAAAGTTAAGGACGAGGGTAGAGAATACACCGTGGATTCTCGCGGAAAGAGAGGGATTGGTGAGAAATTGACTCATGAGGAAGACGAAGAGAATTTAGATGAAAATTGGAAAGAGCAAAGTGAGAATGATGAAGACGAAACGGATCAAGGTCGGGAAGAGAACTTTCTTGAATATTGTTCAGACGATGAGACGCTGGATGATCATGATAGCGACACTGAAGTAGAAGATATTGGACGTGCTGATAATAGGAATCCCGTGGACAGAGCCTGGATCCGAGACTTTCTGCTGCAAGGCACCTTCGAGGACCGAGAGAGCCTGTCGAATTTCATCAGAGCGCATGAGGCCTACCCTGCTTGGTATTCAGGCATACCAGATTATATCCCTGCCGATAACGGTCGTAACATTGTGGATGATCTCTTTCCTCGCTTCTATGCGGGACGGGACGACGCTTCTGAGCATGGCAGCGATGCCAGTTTCGAGGGTGACCTAGATGATCACAACGCCAGGTTATACCATCGATCGGGCGGGAAACTAGGCTATCATCACATGGATCAACATGAGGTGGAACATATTGCTGGCCAAGGATGCCGCAACGAAGATGGCTATTCTGGCCATGTTATCACAGTTGACGAGATGCGCGGCTGTCAGATTGTACAGTGTCTCGTACGCAAACCAAAAGGCTGGCATTTTGAACCGTTGCCCGATGATGAAAACTTTGAGCGAACTGAAGAGTTTTTTCTTAGCGGCCTGAGCGACCACATGCCTTCACGCGACATGAGCTATCCTCGAGTTCATCCTGCGCGTCATGGTTGCGAGCAACCGCATGCCGAGAATTGTATTTGGCAGCCGGATGACGCAGCGGACTATGCTATACCGTTCCATCCTCCATGCTTTGAGATTTTCAAGCGCGTCTCGTCCCTTTTAAGCGGCAAGATCGATATTGTCGGCCTGACAGATTGGTGGGGTTTGGAAGCGAGATATGACGATTTCCATGCGTTCCCCCGCGATCCGAACGTAAAGAAATGTAGAGATCAAGAATGGAGTCACAGGAAGGGAACAGAATATCTGGTAGCAAATCCGTTATATATTCCTAGGCTAAAAGCCATCTTCTCAAGCTCGATAGAGAAGGATGAGTGCTTTGACCCGCGGAACGGGGCGTTTAGTGGTTTGAAACGTCCGGATCGAGAGTTTATGACCGATCCGTTCATCGTGTTTCCCGCTGAACTTCGGTTCGAGATTCTGCACTATTTGCCTTCAAAGGACATCGCAAATCTTCGGCTAAGCTCCAGTAGCTTCTATCAACTGCCTGTGGCTTTTTTTCAGAAACTAATTGTGCGCGAGCTGCCATGGTTATGGGAAGCGTGGCCTACGCATTCCAAATTATGCCAGGAGCCATACTCGATCTGGGCTTGCCGTCCAAGTGTCAGAGCACGCACAGAACAGGACGAAGCCGATCGCAAATTGGCTGTACTCAACGATTACATACAAATAGTCAAGAAAGAGATGCCAGAACTTGGACCTCAGCTTGATGAGGCCTTTCCCGCCGAATTTCAATTCATTCAAGATGAATTATTGCTGAAGATAGAAAGCAATGAAGACCGCAAACCTTTCTATCTTCCACCTGACAGGACCAACTACTTCACTTTGTATACCCTGATCACACGGCATTGGAACGAACTTCGAGGTCTGCAGAACCGTAGACGAATTTGGAAGGATTGTGAAGAAATCTTAAGGCGCGTGAAAAACTACAGAGAAGAAGGGCGAATAGAGAACATGGAATGACTGGCAGCATTTGTGCCGTAGTGTCAAGAATAGCATCAAACAGAGGAGTAAAGAAACATATCGTGCATACTTAGACGAGATGACGAGGCGAAGTGAGATGAGCGAACGGTCCGAAAAAGACTGGATTTGAAGGAACTGTGTTATATCAAGTGCTAGTCATTAGGCCATCCTTAAACTTGACGTAGAAGCAGTTTGGCGACTGCAAATGACAGAATGGCTGACATTCATTCCACGCATACATATCGACTGCAAGAAGCCTAATTAAACCCGTTGAGAGCAAATGTGCATCTAAAGCACATGTGAACAGAACGCAACATCATAAAAATTGAGGTTTTATCGACGTAGCGGGGCGAAAGATCCGCGGTAAGCTATCAGACGAAGACAGTTGCAAGCGAGGCGAGCAGTTCCGAGACCAATTGGCGGTGTGGCGCCGACACCAACAATCTCTCCGAAGTGGATCCTCAGACCACACTTCTCCTTTCTGACCGAATAAGGCCTTCCTTTCGCAGTTTATATTCTACAGCTGATGCAGATTTCGCGCGATGAAATCATCACACACTGATTGCACACATATCCAGACCTAGATAGCCCTCTCGCTATAACATACATGTCCTGGCATTCTCGCAATCTTGTATCGGCACGGGCTGCTAGAAACGGCCGCCTCAATCGCAGCGCTCCCGACAATGGCCCGCCCACTGATCCTAGAGAATTCACCGACCTCGAAAAATGTCCAACCCATGGCGATGCCCACAAGCACTCTTTTGAAGGGCGGGACAGGCACATTGCGTTCGCTGAGCGTATGCGCCACATGACGTTCGCTTGGTTCACTCTCACCATGTCTACCGGCGGCATTGCTTTGCTTCTCTCTGATCAGCCACACACATTCCATGGTCTCCGTACCCTCGGCAAAATTGTCTATATCTTCGATCTTGTGCTCTTCGTTCTGCTTTGTGCCGGCATCAGCTTCAGATTCATTCGGGAACCCCGCATGCTATCAACTGCGCTACTTCGGCATCCGTCCGAAGCACTCTTCTTTCCAACATTCTGGCTGTCCATGCCCACCATCATTGGTGGTATGGCTAGATACGGCAGCGGGAGTGTAAATTCATGGCTCCCCGCCGTTGAAAGAGTGCTTTATTGGATGTACTTAGGGTGCACATTTCTGGTTGCAGTGGCACAGTACTACCACCTCTTTAAAGCTCACTTCTTCACTGCGACTAGCATGACGCCTTCATGGATCTTACCTGTATTTCCGGTCATGCTTTGTGGTACCCTCGCCAGTATAATAGCACCTTCACAAACTCCGTTCCAGCGCATACCCATCTTGATCAGCGGTATCACCTTTCAGGGCCTCGGCATTATGGTCGCTGTTCTCATGTCCGCAACGTGGGTCATGCGCTTGATGTCAAATGGACTCCCAGAACCGGACCTCCGTCCAGGAATGTTCATTGCCGTCGGTCCTCCTTCTTTCACAGGTCTTGCACTCATCGGGATGGCCCAAGCACTTCCCGAGGGCTACGGCTATTTTGCCAAGTATCCACAAGCTCCTATGGTCCTGCAAGTCATGTCTACATTCATTGCTATCTTCTTATGGTCGCTTGCGCTATGGTTTTTTTCTGTGTCTCTGGTTGCAGTTGTTGCCACTGCAAAAAACATGCGGTTCCATCTGGTCTGGTACGCTCTGGTCTTCCCAAACACAGGTTTCACTATTGCAACCATCTCTATTGGAACTCAGCTTGGCAGTGAAGGGATATTGTGGGTCGGCAGCGTGATGAGTGTGCTGGTTGTGGGAGTGTGGTTTTTTGTGATGGGATTCCATGCATGGGCGCTGATAACGAGGCGAATGATGATGCCAGGTTTGGATGAAGATAAGGAGGTCGAGGAAAAAAACTGCTCAGATCACTTGCAGCGTGCTTTTTCTTGCTCATCATGTCGCAGCAACCCAAGGACCCGCTAGATCAATAAGCCAATGTACATCACCATTAAGCCGCCAACAGCTACTCAAGCGTACATCTGCGGGTATGTATCTCCGTCGAGGATGATAAGAATGTTATCTATAGTAGAGATCTATCTCATTAATGCAAGCTATTGCAGACCTGCTCCGCAGCGATGGTCGCATAAGCCAGTCCCGCGCTAAGAAATTTGTCCTTAATTTAGAGATAGATATATCGAAGCATGCCTCTTAACGAACATAACCTAGTTGCAACCTACATAGGTTAAAGCATTACACCTACTGCCTCGCGGACTTTGAGGACGAAGACATCTTCCGCAGCAGAAGGGCGGACGGGAGACTTACGGTAACTAGATTTCAGAGCTGTTTTGTCGGAATGGTCTGAGGCTTCGACGACCTGCATTTATGCTATACCGTCTTGATGGAGTTTATACTGATGTAGCGATTTTTAAGTAAATCTTATTTTCGCTGCAGACACCTAACCCGTGTTGTGTATCTCTTCTCCATTGCAATACCAACCGTAAATTCCATGTTAAAATGTGACATAGTTTTCCTACGCAGAAATGCGGAAGGCGCTTATCAGTAACATCCCTAGAGCGTATTAGGTTGTTTAGGTAACTAGTATGCATATGCCCTTGGCCCCAGCCTATTGCAGCGTAGCATTGCACTTCTGTATCGCACGAAAGCTGTTTGCAAATTCTTCATCTTCCAAATTCTCATCGAGGAAAAAGCGCAACAACAATGCCATCGCCACTTGAGATTCTGCCCACGGAACTTTTCCTGCGCGTTGTAGAGAATCTACGTCATCACGATCTTGCGATCGTCACGCGCATATCGCATGGCTTCAATAGACTCATAGAGCCCCTCCTCTGGACAAAAATCGAATTGCATTGCGAAAACTTCCACGAACACTATATTCACAACCAGCTCCGAAATGAAGAAATTGCGCTCCAGCGGCCTTATTGTGCGAATCCTGAAGGGCGTCTACCGAAAAAGAGTAAGCGCAGTGGTATCTACTTTCAAGACCGGGGCCGACAGGCCTTTGAACGTGCTGCGAGATTTTTGCACACACTGCAGGATCTAGAGTCGACAGATAAGAGCCGGGCTAAGCAGCTTAAGGGACTTGTCAGATGGCTATGCTTACCTCTTCATTGGGAAATTCACACAGGCGGGAGATACGTCAGCCAAAGAGATATTAAAAACCTTGAAGAAAAGGATATTTGGAATACACTGGCATCACTTAGAAACATTGAGCACTTGGAAATATCGGCTTATTGGATAGGACACTATAATACCGTGCCTTTTACGCGTCCCTTGGACCCGTTACCGAAGCTACGCACGCTCAAACTTCGAGGCTACATTCCTCTTGATTTTGCACAGTATCTGTTAGAGAGTGCGCGAACCATCATTGAACTGCAGCTGGGTATTTTAGATGCCCCCATAGGTAGGGACGGCCTGGAGAACCCCCCTCCACCGGTACCAGAAAAATACAAACACCTTTCCGAGGACGAACTATGGGAACTTGACGTAGACGACTATGAAGATTTGAGAGGAGATTGTATCCCTCCACGTCCGCTAGCCTGTGTCAATCCCGAAATTGTGGCGGAATTTACCTCCTTAAAGAAGCTCTATCTCTGTCGACCCTGCGATGCAGGCGATAGGAGTGATTTTATATATCACTCGAAGATTTCGGCAAAGCGCGTGATGGAGGAGTGGGCCTCTCTTGTTCGCGCTACTAGGAAGTCCCTGACCCACCTGACTTTCGACCATCGCCTCGCTACTCACGAGAATGCGCCTGATGGTACAGATAATGCCGAGTTCATGCGTTCCTATTGCCATGGCCCGGGCTATCAGCAATTTGTCGAGTCTGTTCTCCCTGTTTTTCTAGAAGAAGACTGGCCTGTTTTGGAAACCATTTGGCTATTTGGTTTCGAGTTTGATGAAGGAGTGGTCGATTCACAGGTAGGCAACGGAGTGGATATACCAGCGCAATTGAAAAACAGGGTCCCTGGCGTAGAGGTGCATGCAGCACTTGGAAGAAGAATGATTATGTGGGACGATTCTGGTGAGGCATTATCCAGTGGTGACGTTCTGGATACCGCGAATGGGTTTTCATCTGATTCTGATGAAAGTGAGGATGAATAAATCAAGCCTACCGATGCAGTTGTTTTGAGCGAGACAGCAATTGCCAATGGCGGATATATCCATCACATCGGGCTCACGCATTTTCTGTCATAGCCTGCTTTCAATGTGCAACGGGAGCGCCTCCTTCAGCGCCCTGATGCTTCCTTATTCCGAGCCATGTTGTGATTTATGCGACATCCCATGTCTCTTCGTAACAGCTAACACTTTTAGTTGAAACTCGATTGTCTCATATTGAATTTATACTGTAACTGGCAATGCTATGTCTTAGAAGCCGTAGAACATATACACGCCCTCGTCGGCCGGAAACGGATATACAAGGGCTCTTTCTTGGTCAATACAGCAGCTGGTGTGTTTTAGCTAGTGATTATGATTGTCCCCGGTTTCCTATAGGCTAGAGTAGTTTAAGGATGTTAAGGTCGTCAGTGTTATCGAAAAACATTATCTATTCATCCTTCACCTTCTCTATCCATTCGTTTAAAGCTCTGTACATGCTTTCATCATCGCGCTGAGATGTATCATCTTAGAGTTTAAGTCTTCCTGTGGCCTATATGAATATTCGCGGGAAAGTTCTACATTGACCTAGAAGATTGCCGTGTATCCTTCAAGTAGTCACAGATCAAGTCTTTCTAGTGTCGAACAGACTTAAGTTGTTGTTAGCGTCTCTGCTTTGCAAAGATTTGTTTCTACTTAGATTATATTGTCGTGCCTTTACCAACCTTCCCGCTTAAACCATGACATGGTATATGGCGATTCGTTCTCCTTAGATAGTTTAAAAATGTATTGTTTAACCGTGAAAGAGTTGAGATTTATTGGTAACGTTGTAAGTTTAGCAAAGGATACACATTGATAGCCAGGAGAAAGATCAATTTTTATAGCGTATTTGTTGCGGTCGCTTCTGTCACTCTATTGCTCAGCGTCTTCAACGCCACAGCATCAAGCATTGAGGCTGGTTCTGCGATTGGCATTCTTGTAGCTTCAGGCTCATCCTCATCATCCGTCATGATTGGCGTTGCACGCCAAGGTTGTCCAGGCGCAACCCACATATCCTGCCTATCATACCAAGGGCCCTGTTCCCAGTATTGGTGCCACACGCAATCTTTAAACTCGTCACTGTCCCATTCATCTAACACGTCCCTAATTGACACTGCCGCATACTGCCGAAAGTGTGCTTGAGAGATAGTACTACCTCCTGGATGGCAATCAAATCTCCGCTCGCGAGGGCAGGCGTTGAAGTACGCAGCTGATCGCGCTGTAGCCATTGCATCTGCGCTGTATGAGCCGTTTCCAAAACTCCACTCCCAATGCGCATGAAGACCGCGGCCTAGGCGGGTTGGCTGTGCTGTCCAGACCTCAGACTCCTCTTGAGGTAAGGTGAGAATTGTCTGTGGGATTGAAGATGAGAGATTATACACTGGAGATAAGCCAGCTCTGCCCATTCGCTGCCCCCCGATAGATGTCGAAACTCTGACATCTTTGAGAAAGTGATAGACAGATGGACTTGTTAAAGTGAGCCCAGATACGACTGCAGTATTTGGTAACCACGGAATTGTGCGTGTTCCTTCAGGGCTCTGAGTGATGTTTGCGCAGAAGGATGAGCCCGTAAGTGGAACGGGAGGCCAGTAGTGCATTTCATACTGGCCAACGTCAAAGTAACACGATTTGGTCGTGAGATTAGCAGCAGGTGGGTTCCTCAATGTTCTACATGTAGGCTTTTCGGCAGCGTAAACATGCTCTGGTGTTCCAGTAATGTTGGCCGTAGGCGTTGCTTTTGCTTGATTTGTGCGCCAACTATATGCTGAATGCAACCTATAGCAGAAGGTCTCATGATCTCGCGCAGCTGTGCAGCTCGGCAAGGAAACCCTATTAGATCTGCTCCACGATGATAACCATGCTGGAATGCTTGTAGTCACTGTCTCATACACTGACCATGTGGACGTGTAAGTGTGAGATACAGTGAAACACGTAACATTATCTCTCAATTCTGTATTCCTGGCTAAGCCGTCGCAGAGAGTAATGTACTTGCCTGTAAACGGCAACGTTTCGCAGTCTCTGTACCCCCTAGTGTCAACTGATGTGGCGGTATAGTTCATCCGTGTTATAGAAGAAGCAAGCGAGCTCACTTGGTCTCGTACGAAGGCATTGTGGGCGCGAGCAGAAGCCCAAGAGTCGTAGCAGACCACGCTTTCTGACGGAATATCATTGAAGTCTGGGGGTAATGGAGGCAGAGTGATCGCCGGAATTTGGGCTGGGGTGGAATGGGAGAGCATAGACCCTGAAAGGGCGGTTGAATTTGTTGGAGTTGGATTTGCAATCATTGTTGATGCTACAAATCTGATGTCAGCATTGACGGATGAGAAATTGATAATCCACCTACCGACGGCTTTCTCAAAGGCGAAAGATAAACCTATAGTGCTAGCGGCACATATCAAAGAAAGAAGGAGCCCCATGGGTACAACTTTGAGATTACTTGAAGCATCGGCAGGCCTTACCAATCCAGACAAATCTAGTCGTCTACGTTT
Organism: Periconia sp. TS-2; assembly: GCA_030378425.1. Taxonomy (NCBI): domain Eukaryota; kingdom Fungi; phylum Ascomycota; class Dothideomycetes; order Pleosporales; family Periconiaceae; genus Periconia; species Periconia sp. TS-2. Next base: position 102,462 of record JASNQO010000027.1, on the reverse strand, counting down.
GGTGCTACTTATACAAACTCCAAAATCTGCCTTGCTAACACGATTTTGCCTCCTCTCCCTCAAATTTTGTCAATAGATAAACCGTAATTAAATACATAGGGTATACATTTCAATGTAGTGATCTGGTCTTCCTCGGGTGCATGTTCATTTGCGGAAGCTGATCCGCCATAGATACCGTGGACACCGTTTACGCGGTTCCAACACAATAAGAATTATTAGAAAAATTCGAAGCCACAGCCCCATCCTGTGCAGGGTAGTCATCTAAATGCGCCCTTAGTCCATTGGCTCTCGCTTATAGCCAAATTACTGTAGCGCCCTTCTTCAAACAGATTTCGGTCTGTATATATGATCTAGCACCGATCACTCTGCTGAGTTCATATGTTAAGAGTAGTGTATTTCTGTTATATCAATCAACACTAGGGTTTTCACATCTCGATCAGCGCGTGGCAGTGGGATCTGAGTGATCTATAGACCGGAGTATTGAAGATCCTAGGCGCGACACATCGGCATTTCAAGTCATAAGTGTCAGGGTATCGAGGCTTATTAACTCTAAGATGGTAAAACAAAACGCTGGATCCAAGTTTACTTGAACCTCGTCACGATATGATAATATAAGTTTTGGGAGCCATAACTTATCGCAGCGTCGAGTCAGATGCAGCAAGGCAGGCCATCATCCTCCCGGATTTTCCTGACTCTCGATCAAGGAACCTCTGAATCATCGCTCAATACTTTTAGACTGAATGAACCCAGGCCCAGTGAGGTATTCCGGATCCCATCAACACTCTACATGATCATATGGTAAATCTAAAAGTAGGATCATCCAAAAGTATTCTCTCCCCACGATCAGCCTGAGCGTTGCATCTTCGAAAGTATATGGTCAAAATTCCCACTGTAATCATGACCAGCACGTCACATGCCATGCATGCTGCAAAACCCGGTATGTAATTGGGTGCATCTTGACTTCGGAAGATCAAAGCTCCTGAGATCCCGCCGATGCCACCGATTCCTGTCAGTGCAGCACTGCAGAATGCTCTCCTCCACTGACCGCGTATGTTGTTCGCTTGATACGCCATTACTGCTGGAATCGCTGAATTTGTGCCTGACACTGTGATAAAGACGCCAACGTACTGCACCCATGGATTAGTAGCGAAACCCATAATTGGCAGACCAATGAGGGATATCAAACAAAGGAAACAGAGTACGGGGCCTCTTGTTCGATAGCGATCTGAGAACCAGGCAGATCCATACATGAGTATGCCTGAAAAAGCATATGGTGGAGCGCCAAGGCATTGAGACATTGCCATACTGAACTTCAAATTCGTGTTCAGAATGATTGGCAGAAAGAAGGCAAATGCGTAGGCTATAGTTGTCACTAGACTGTCTCAGTGATTAGCATATAATGCAATTCTGCGTTTAGAAGTGGAGATGTACAAGAGTATGATTGGGAATCCGTAAATGTACCATTCAGTCGCTGGTTGTAGGAAACGCGCCCAGGTGAATTGCTCCGGTTGAACATCGCCACGATCAGCATTCAATCGCGAAATGACGATGTCAAGTTGCTTGGATTGAAGGAAACTCCAGCTCGGGCTTGTCCTTTCTTCATCAGGGAACTTGATAATAAAGGCGATGGCAAAGATAGCAACGCCACAGGTTATAACTCCTTCTATTATAAATATCCTAGAAGAGGGATTAATATCGGATATATGCACTTTGATAGAGATAGAACGTACCATCGCCACCCGCGCAGTCCTTGGACGCCCTCCATCTGCTGTAACCCGTAGGCCAGGATTCCAGACAATGCGGAAGCTATACTGCCAATCAGGTAGAAAACGGAATACCGCTTTGCAACTTCGACTGATAGTCTTTAGTTGACGGCAACCGTTGTGGGTGACTTGGACTTACACTTCGTGTACCAACAACTCAGCAAGTATAAACAACCCGGAAAGTAGCCGCTTTCCAAAATTCCCAATATCAATCTCAGTGGTACTAAGACCACCCAATCCTTCACAAATCCAAATCCTATGATTGTACCTCCCCATGCGACGCATATTGCTGGTAAGAACCATCTCGGACCAACTTTTCTACACAAGACGATCATGAAGGGCTGGCAGAGGATATAAGTAATGAAAAAGGACATGTTAACGAGATTATATCCAGAACCTTTCGACATGTGCAGATCCTTGAGCATGCCAGCAACGGCAGCGTTAGACACATTCTTACGATCCATGAGAGAAATTCCGTACATGGCTCCTAAAACGGGAATGAGCCGCCAATCAATGCGATGCCGGATCCTAGAGACGGCCTTCTCATCGAATAAGGGCAGTGTCGAAATCTGATCATTGGAGCCTTTTTCAATGTGCTCGACATCTTCGATAAGCTCTTTTTCGGGGATGTGGTGTGCCATGGTGTACTCTGCGGTTGAGAACGGGTCGAAATAGACGAGATTCAGCTGCAATGTGTTGTGAAGATTCAAGGTTTTTGGGTAGCGATTATATATGCTTATCATAGCACTCTCTAGTGTGCCATTAGAGGTAATAGTACCGTACCCCAAGTGATGGTTTCTATTGCCCAGGATTTCCCCGCAAGCTAGACAAGCCTTTCCCCAGACCAACATGTCTCTCGCTTTCTTCTGTCCATCCAGGCCGATGTCCCGAATGATTTCTCACTCCCTAGAAAGCCGGAAGCAATTGCGGACTATTTTCCGTGGGCACGGCTTGGTGATCAGATATGCCAAGGACGAAACTGGGAGACTAAGACCCAAATTGTCCTTTATTCTACGCGATGAGTCAATAGGATCGCGAGAGTGCCGGACCAGTAGTGGTTTGCGAGTCATCATAGCATCAATATGTGTGGGCTTGAGAAAGGCGACCAAGTGGCCAAGATATAAAAGCTGCGGCCAAGAAGTGTAGCCTCTTAGCTGTTGCATGTTGGTGCGGGGTTACCGTCACATGGCTATTCGCGTCTTGAAATACAAGAATTCTTTGACATCAAACCGCAGCTTGGGTTATTTCCGAGTCGCTAAATGCTTAAGATTGGTGAGGTATAGGGATAAGTTATATCCGACGCAGGCGAGTCAGCGGCGCAAGCGAGGTTAGCATTATTGAGGCCCAAGTAAACATCGATGAAATACCCTTTAGGAGCCACATTGACACAGCGATCAATCTGAGGTGACTCCTACTCTCAGTCAGTCTAACCTATTACTCGAGCTCAGCAACGTGGGACGTATTTTTGGAAGTGGATGAATCAGATTAAGGTTTGCCCCTGTGCGCCAAATTTTTTGCAACGCCTACCGAATGCTCTCCTATTATCTATAGTCTTTACAGTACAAGGCCTTACTGCGATGGATCTAACACCGAATAATCCAATTAACGTAACATCAATGCCACTATGCATTATTGTCTCCCGCCTCTCCAAAGGGATTTTTATGCCCCCACCTCTCAAAATATCCCTGCATGACTTCCGTATACTCACTTCCCGGAGGACAATACGCGAATTCCTCTAATGAGTTCGGTACTCGCCTATACTCATCAATCATTTTAAAACAAGATTGTCTCTCGGGTGCTTGCGTCCAGCTTATAAGTGCATTCCAATCCTTGCATTGACGAACTTGACCGTCGCCAATCTTGTGACGCTCGTTGATAGTTGGCATTGGTGTATCATCGGCATTGCACATTAAGTCTTGCCGAATGGTGTCAAGACAATGCTCTATGTGTTCTGATGGAATCAAGGGTATGGATGAAGTATTGGCCTCAAGTGCGTCGAAATAAGCACGGCGGATGTTTTTCTATCATCGAGTTGTCAGAACCTATTGCAGTGCAGTAGCTGGAACTAACACTCACCAGACAATGAATGTGGTGGAAAGCTTTAATATGATACAAGCCCTTTGATTGATCCCAAGGAAACGGTATCGATGGTCTTAGATTATGATCCTGAACATACTGCTCATCCAGCGCTACCATGATTGGACTCGAATCCATGGCTTCCCATAATGGGTCAGAGATGGAGCGATTTGGATTGATGAAGTCCGTATATATATGATAAGGAGAAGTCGCATTATGACCAATACCAGCTGTGGGACACTCGTCAGCTATAGCGGTCCGTATGCCAGAGCGGAGGCACATACTATACTCCGACACGCATGCATTAGAAGATGCGTAGAGCCGGCAGAACAGAATTACATTTAGTGTTACCGAGCCAAACAAAAGAAGAATCAAAGAGTTACGAATGTGATTCTTCAATAAAAGTGATGACTTGGAGGCTCTCCAGCTCACGTACAACTCATCCTCGTCAATTCCTTTCTCACTTTGGTCAATAAGAGGCTGTGCTTCTAAAACATTGTTTTGGGACGAGCATTGGCAATTCATCTCGCAAGTGAAGTTAGACGTCGCTAAGTTGAGATAGAACAGCCAAGTTGAATATCAGTCGAGTCACTGCGTGTGTATGGCTCAAGAGCGTGGGCAGCTCGAATGAAGAGCAGTCGGATCGAGATGTTGTGGGTCGGCATGGATTATCTCTTAGGTACATAGTAGACTGCAGCGATATATCCTTCGGTCGCCGAAAGTATAGCACTCGAAATCGAAAGTCTTGAGAGTTTTGCCCCGCGTGGGGGCCAAGTTGAACTGGTCGGAATTCGCTATCCACGTGCAGTACCGTTTGATCGTACATGTACCTATGCACTGTCCGGCTAAGAAAAAGACCGATTCCAGGCTCTAAGAACATGCACGGAAGGTACCTGTACCACGTGGGTCATTGAGAGCTACGAGAGTTCGGCGCTGCACGTAAGACAATCTACGATGCGACTAGCCCTTTTTGTTCTTGTGCCTCTGCGATAGGTCATGAAATTTAAGTCCAACCAGATCCCTGGTCATTGGACTCACGCATGTGTGTGGCACATCTTAGCACCGGGAGGTCGATAGAAGTCGACATGATTCCTTCGTGCTTTTAATTGGATGACATAAATCCACGGAATAACCTCGTGAAACATTAAAAGGAAAGTTGACCATCACCTTCCAGCAACCCTAACCTACGACTCTACAGATAACCATCCCATATCGCCAGGATATACACAATCCCCGGAACTTCCAAGTCGGCCCAACAGGAAGGTAATGATTCGATTGAGTTTTGAAGCGAAAAGTATGTACCCACAAGCTGACATATTCGAAGTTGTGACAACATGCGAGTCGCGGTCATTGTCACCATGAGTACTTGGCTGTTCAGTCAAAGTATCATATGCATGCCCTTTCAAATCGCTCGCGATTCCAACAAAGACCTTGAAATCGAGAATCCGACAATTTTGAACGAGAGAAAGGTGGAATTGATGATTTCGCGGGACGTGGTAGAGCTTGAGGATCCGGCAGTTCTGAATGCCTAAAGCTTCGGTTTGTCGGGCGATCGTCAATAGGACTGCAACTCAAGATTCAGTCGACCTAGGGAGAGATAAAGTCATATGTATTGTCTGTTGCAAGATTCGGGGTGAATGCCCGTTAATGTATTTCGGTGACTTTGGGACCAATCAGATGTTACCAGCTTTTCGGGCCGTAAACTTGTGCCACCCTTCTCCTCGACTAAGAAGTGATCCCTGATACGTGCAATAGGCACATGCCGCGTCGGGATCTCCGGCTTGTGATCTGTGACTATACTGCGATGCCAGACGAAAGTGCATGCAGCGGATTTTGTATACTACGCGCCGCTGTCCCGAGTATAAGGTTTCATTTTGGGAACACGTCTCGCGATATCCAGAAATCAGCCTGCAGCACCCAAGTGACGATTTGCCCGCAGCATATATGTCGGTAATCTTTACACCCGCCAGGATACGTGCGTTTGAGAAGTCGAGTTGTGGGGGTAAGCTCTCACAATTTTATGAATAGAACTCTCCGTCACGCCTTTTTAGTCAAGAGCCGTTCTTCATCAAAATTGTCACACAATCATGTCCAACATCGCCGCTCCGTCCCCATCAGCTACTATAGCCGATGGAATTATATTTCCAGTATTATGTACTTTTATTGTTATAAGTAAATTTCTTGCAAAGAGGTATCTGGGATCCAAAATTCTCATCGAGGATTGGCTTACAATTCCGGCATTGGTAGGTATGGCCGCTCGTTGGATGAAGGTCAAGATCTAATGAGAGCAGATATGTACCATCGGTATGGGAGTAGCGCTAATATTGGGTAAGTCATAGAGATTTCATCCCTTTGGATACCTTATAACCCTGCCTAGGAGTTGCTGCAAAAGGCCTTGGATATCCCACACCACATGAGAGCGAAACATTTGTGGCCCATGAGACTGTATCTGCGCGGCAGGTGGAGTTCGCAATCGAGCTCCTTCAGATGCCGGCCCTCACCTGTACCAAGCTCAGCTTGCTTCTGTTCTATCGAAGAGTCTTCGACGCGCCATGGAGAATGGTTCTTCGGTTCACTTTTGCTTTCATGCTTACCGTTTGCACACTCTGGGGCTTTGGATTCTTCTTCTCAATGACTTTTATCTGCGGTACTCATTTCTCGGCGTTCTGGGACTCAACGTATCAGCTCCGTCAACACTGTCCACACCTCCACGCCCAGCAGGCGTGGCTTGCCTGTAGTGACTTTGTAATTGACGCTATCATTCTATTCATCCCCTTGCCCATGGTAAGTATAGACGAATATCTCGTGAACAAACCAGCTAACTGAATGGCAGATCTTCCGGCTCAACATGACAGCACGTCGAAAATTTGCCATATGGACTGTGTTTCTGTTCGCATCACTGTAAGTTCATCGGAAACATCAAAAGATATACTCTATAGCTAAACGGTAATAAGTACGGTTTCAGCCTCCATTACAAGAATGGTCATCTTCCTCAGAGCAATAGAAGACCTCCGCAAAAGATATGCTATCGGCGGCCACGACAATCAAATCATCACTGCAGGTCTTTACTGGACGATGTTTGAGACCGGCCTAGGGCTGATAGTGGTCTGCTTGCCGTCGCTGTATGTTCTTTTACGATCCATCTATAAACCACATCTCAAACATGAGAAATCCGATTGGAAGAAAGAGATTCGTGTTACTGTCGACGTTATCATGAGGCCCGCAAGCGGGCATTGGGAAGATCTACATGATAGTGCTATATCCGGATGCGAAGATCATCGCCATCAAGATGAGAGCCAGACGAACAAAAGCATGGAAGACGTGTCACACGAGTTTACAGCATAATGATACCCGTCCCATAGGAAATTCAAAGTCGTATTTAACTTAAAGGGTAGTGAGTTCTCTAGAACTGAGCCCGTTTCTTTGTGTGCCAAACCAGTAAATGCACTAAAACTGGCTTCCGCTTTGTGCAACGGGACGGGTGATTCGCATGCTTCACCTTAGTGTGCCCTTCAAATCACCATGTCGTCCAGCTATCCGCCATGTTCCGAGTTCAATCTTCGGAGGTGTCACGAGTTAAAAGTCCACCTGCTGTGTGCTATGTTGCGCCGATGGAGTCTGCCTAGCTAGGCAATTGATGCAACGCCACCTTCCGCTTTGGGTGGAATCATATATTGCGACCACTCGTGCGGCACGGAAAGAAAGCTCTTGACGCCCGATGCAAGACAATATAGAGCATGCTCCGCGATGTGCGAATAGAGGCAGCCAATGAAGAGTACTACTTCATATCTTCACGTAGTCGGTATTCACATTTAGCGCTTACAGCTAGGTGGCAGAAATAGCCTGTATGCAACCAAGGAGGCGAAGTTAAACCCCGAAACACTACATCGTGTGCTTATCACGGAAGAGGCGTAATTTTCCGAAGGTTTGGGTGCCGATATTGAAGGGCATCAAGGGTCGGTATTAAATTTACGCCGTGCTTTTTGCATGGCCCCTGTAACCTTTAGGAAAGTCGTACTTTGTATGCTTCTTTGCGTGAATTACCGCTCCACAAGCACACGGTCGAAATAGATACCATCATTAAGGCTTTTCGCATGCTTCAGTCATTACTCTTCACTGCTTTTTCATAGCCTCCACATTTATAGACGTTTGCTTTCTAGTTCAAGGCACGGGGACGACGTGATGGACACTAAGCTTCAACATGATGATCTCACAATGATGGATAATCTCGAGAAACGACCTATCCGCGAGTACCCTTCGAGCATTAGCTCAACCTCGAGTGAATGCAGTGTAGTCGACTTCGAGGGTCCAAGAGATCCAGAAGACCCTATCAACTGGTCGCCTGTATACAAATGGAGCTTGGTCATATTGATTTCGTTTCTCAGCTTGGTTGTGTGAGTCTCTTCGTTGGAAGCCCATAAGATTTGAAAAGATGGATCAGAAGATGCTGACAAGTTTAGCAATCTGGCAATTCTCATGTGCGCGCCCGCTCAAAGCTCCATTCTCGCAGAATTTCACTCAAGCAATAAGCTTGATTCAACAATCATGGTCTCAATCTGGGAACTGGGAGAAGTCGTGGGCCCATTCCTTATCGCCCCTCTCAGTGAGATCTATGGCCGCCTCCCTGTCTTTCATACCTTCAATATTATGTTCATTCTCTTCGCTATTGGGGCGGCTCAGAGCAAGAGTATGGCGACTCTTATTGCAATGCGGTTCTTCCTTGGTCTCTCTGTCGCCTCTTCGGTGATCAATCCGTGCATAGTCGGCGACATGTTCCGCGAAGAGGAGCGTGGCCGCGCACTTGGAATCATGGGCATGATCCCATTTATTGCACCAGTTCTTGGGCCCACTGTAGGTGGGCTGGTAAGCGAGGCGAAAGGGTGGAGGTGGACGTTCTGGCTTATTGTCATCATTGCATCGCCCTTCCAGCTCTTATTCATGGTACTGTATCGGGAAAGTTATCGCGTACGAATCTTGCAAAGAAAAACGGCCCTTCTCCGCAGGCACTTGCGAAAGCCACAGCTCAAATCACGGTACGAGTCGGACAAATCGCCGTCGAAAATCATTGGAGACGCGGTCTTGAGACCGCTAAGACTGCTCATCCGATCGCGTGCGGTTTTCCTCGTCGGTATCTGCAGCGCTTTGAACATGAGCTTGGTATACGTAGTGATCACTTCACTCACACCAATATATGACGAAATATATCACATCAGAAAAGACCTCCTGGGCCTTATGTATCTTGGTTTAGGTATGCTATACTTTCTTCTCTTTAACCGTGTTCATACTTATAACGCGATTTTAGGCTTCGGCATGATTGTGGGCGTTCAACTCTGTGGTCAATTTCTTGATCGTTATCTTGCCAGGAAGCTGAAAGTTGGCACCGCAATGCCCGAACACCGGCTACCTCCCATGATCTTAGGAAGCGTGCTTGTACCAGTCGGTCTGTTAGCATTTGGCTGGTCCGTTCAGGCGCATTGTCACTGGATCGTTCCAATGTTATTCTCCTTCCTGGTTGGATTCGGCTTCGTTGCAAATTCCATTTCAGCGTGGAGTTATCTTGTGGATGCATTTGGCATATACTCTGCTTCAGCTACAGCAGGCAATATGGTATTGCGAAATGCTGCTTCTGCTTCATTGCCTTTGGCTGGACCAGCATTGAATCAGAAGCTCGGAATAGGTTGGGGTTACACCGTACTAGCGCTTGTGGGAGCTCTAGCGGTACCAGTCTCGGTAATACTATTACGCTGCGGCAAGAAAATGCGCGTCAAGGGTGAGTCAATTAGTCTTTCCTGTAATATTCTTAGCTGATTCACTAGATTCAATCGGCAACCTTTGATTAGTGCAAAATGAGGGATAAAGGTTTTCCCTTCATAGTTCTACACCTTGGTAGAAAAAAAAATTCCTCTACAATTTCCTTGCAATCCAGAAGGATGCGTGATATGTACTCTGCAACATGCTTCGTGGGTCTGTAATATACCCCGTCGCAATGCTTCCAGGTTCGTGCCTCTCGATAATGAATCCAAAATGCTGCACGAGTGTAACTACCTCCTCGTCGGTCAGCTCCACCGAACCTGGATCCGCAATACCAATGTCGCAGTGCTCATGCTTTGTACCCTTCTTGTCCGTCTCTCCATCTTCGTCTGCACGTGACACGTGATGCCACAGCAACGGACCCAGATTTATCCAGATTCCGTTTGGTTTCAGACAATTGTGCACAGCTTCAATGTATCGGATGATATTAGGTGCCGTATCGATGAAGAATACTGTCGCTACTGCGTCGAAAGTTTCACGCACGTCGGATCCATTATATAAAACGCAGAAATCACCTGTGGACATACTCATCCGCTCATGCGCCGGCACTTGCCTCACGTCTGCATTCACCTCTAGCCCTCTCAGCAATTCCGCTCCTGGGTGTACATCAGGTATAGCGTACGTCCGGAACTGGTCAGAACGATTGAGATGGTTTGAACCATTAAGTGCAAATGGTGCAACCTTGTACTGACCCGGCCGCTGGGTATGATTTAGTACGAGCGACGACGCAAGTATTTCATGATAGGAAATCTCATTTCCTTCGACCGTGAAACCAGCTTGGCAAACATCAAAGACAAGACGACCAAGCCCGGTGCCGGGGACGAGAACTCTGAGGTCTGACTTGAGGAGGGGGTCGATTGTTTGGGAACGTAGCGCAAATTCGGACTGAAGAGTAGAAAGCACAGGGGAGAAACAGGCCGAGCGCTCAATGGCCCCTTCCGAGGACCATTCGCGGTAGAATTGGTTTATGCAACCGCGCGCTTTTTCAAGGTCGGTTTTCGTGGTCCGAACATTGAGGTGGTCCATTATCGTGGAGAATACTTTGTACTCATCATGTGCATACTTCTCAGGAACAATGCTAGCCACCCAATCAGCGTCTAGCCCCGGTGCAATGAAGGCTTTGAATCCAGCTTTGAAAATATCTTCCGCAAGCTCAGCATTGGAGTCGATTAGATCGTCCAGCTTAGACAGGGAATCCAAAATCGAAAAAGGAGGGCCAGAAAGAAGCGTCCAATGCCGCGAGGGAAGCGAGTAGAAGGCTTGGCGGCGGACGTGGGTGGCGTTGAAGTGAACTAGGCGGCGGTAGGAGCTGTGTGCACAGTAGGTAAACAAATGTACAGCTCTTGAGCCTCGTAGTAATGCCAAATTTCGGGAAGATGTAAATAAAAAGAGTTGTCTGCGTACCGGAAAGAGTCCAGCACTGATAGAAGGTGTTGTTGCTCCTCCGGGTCTGCCATAGGGTCGAAGTCGCCCTCCCACTCCTTTTCCGTCATAGCGTTCTTCCTCTCCCAGATCCCGAGCTAATGCGAGGTTGAGCAAGTGGTGCGGTGCTACAAAGTCAAGTACATAGGTACTGGATAGAGGAGATTATCCCATGTGCCTAGCGCAGACATGGCCAAGCCCTGCTTAAACCCGAGCTAACCCCGCCACCGCCAAAACCCGCTCGTGAAGCTGTGCTGCAAGTCCTGACACCACCGCATCCTCCAACAATTGCAGACATGTCCTCCACTGCTACGAATGGTGCGGCCAGCCAGCATATATCAAACAAGGAGCCTATTGAAGTCTCCTTCCCGCTGCCTCGTGCCCCCCATTCAAACATTCACGTCCAATTGAGCAACAACGGCCCCAACGTCTTGCTCTTTCTCACCACCTCTACACCTGAATCTACGTCTGCTGCCCCGCTGGGTAGCTTCGTTTATGCGATGCCAAATGCATGTCACTTCTTCAAGCTTCTCTTCCCACCCACCGTTATATTTAGCTAACAGCATCCTGAGCAGAGGACCTCGCCTTCAGATACATTGAGCACTCCGCTATTTACACACGCCGGAACTCTAGATTTCACGACACGAATAGCAAAAGTCCTAGCCAGAAAATTAGCAAGGCCGGTATATGTAGGGAACTCGATAAGCTTTGCGAGTGCGGGCATGGGTGGGACTGTCGAGGAGGAGATGGAGGGATTTCGGAGGGTTGTGGACGTTGTGTTAGGATTGCTAGACAAGCAACGATAAAGAAGGAGAGTGCAATCATAGCATTTCACAATAACCTGGGTGAATGCTACAAAGGCAGCATATGAAACATGGTCTGCCAGGGAAAGGTAGGTTAAATAAACCCTTCCATCATAGGTGAACACACGGGAATAATCTCAACAGAGTGGAATGCATTAAGGCAAGATGGCAGGTTGACATTTCAGCCTCTCCTGACCGCTGCTCGAGTTTGAAACTTAGGGTTTCTACATGTTATCCAACCTGTCCTTAGCGCTCTGCTTTGCCTCGTCCGACACCTGGTTGAGAGTGGCCTTGAGGCCGCCGGCAACATTGTTTGGGCTCTTTCCCTCCTGGAATCCTTTTCAATATTGCTTCCGTCATAATCGTTGTCGAGAACTTCGCGAGAGTGCTTCTTAGATTCGTCCAAGGTATCTAGTTGCCATTGGCTATTCATTCAAGAAGACGGTACACAAGACGCACTTGGGTTGTTGAGGTTCGCCTTGTGGCCACCAACAATATTGCCTGGGTTAGACATTGTAAATGTGTTCGGTATGGGTAAGTTGATTGATTGAATGTAAGTAGTTGTACGATGGAGCTGATGAGGACTCGATAGGTGAAAACTACCACCTCTTTATACTTTACTCTTGATCTGATCCCACCGATCACGTTTTGATTTTGGGGCATACAACATGACTGGGAGTTACCTCTGAAATAAGTTCTACGTCAACGATCTTGAAACAACGCGTTGAGAGTCGCGATAGCGTGGAGCAAACGTCACGCGCCGTCATCTGATCATCGCGCATGAGTATGTTTGAAGAGATGCTATGCTGATTTCATGGAGTGAAATGGTCATGCCGGTTGCAAAAATCGAGCGACTTTCTTAGCTCGCGGCTGAAATGCGCACCACTGGTAGTTATGCAACCCAGTCTGCGCACCCAATGCAAAGATGCAGCAAGATTTTTCTATATATGGCAATTCCTTACGTGGTCATGACATGCTTTCCTACTGCCATGCATAATGCTCGTTGTTCACCCACAGGGGTAGGTCTTTTCCTACACCGCCTTTGGGATCGTACCACAGCAGGCTTGCAATGCTATCTTCTTGCCGCTCCGTGATGGTGTATTCTAGCTCACTTTGAGACAGCATGTCTAGAACCAAGGGTGTTGGATCCCACAACTTGACTACATCAAGCTTCCACTCAGCAGCCTCAGCCTGTGCGGCTTGGATCACACACTGAAGGTGTTGAGATTGCTCCTTATAGATATCCTTGGCAGGTCTTTTTGCAGCATCAGATGAAAGTCTTGTAGCCGTCTTATCGAGCTCGACAACCAACCGTAGGATGTATAACACGTTATTTGTCTGCTTGATATCACAACGGCCATAGTATCGGTGAGTCCATATTGCCCACACCTGACTTCCTGGTGAGCCAACTATGACGCCTTTAGCACTAGGACTCTTCCCAAAGAGATATTCGCTTGCGAAGTCTTCCTTTCCAATATGCCAACCTAGATGATCCAAATCTGGAATGATTGTAAAGCGAGTCTTATATTCATCTGTAGGCACTGCCATCTGAGTTCGGATAAGAGCTTCGTCCTTCTTGCATAAGTCGGAAAGGTCAGCCTCTAAGACTGCTGTAGCAGATGATGGCCATAGAGCAGTTTTTGGCTGAAATTCCACCTGTGAGTTCGTGGGGTTCGCTAGCCAGCCTAATTTAGTATAATACTCCTTCCCAATATCAGAGTATAGTGTAGTTCCTACGCATGGCAGACTGTCTATTTGCCAAGTATATAGCTCTTTAACAAGCTCTCGCATCATGCGGCTTGCATAGCCCTGATGTCGGTGTGGAACCGGGCAAAAAACACTAGCAATACCGTGTACAATATTATCGCTAACTTTGCCGCTAGTGTTACTAGTGAGAGAATGCTTCCAGAAGCTCTCACACGAACATAGAATCTGACGCTCGTCCGGGGGTAAGTCTTTATGAACGAGTATCCAGGTAGTCATGCCTCCATCTTTGGCTAGAGGAACGGTGGTGAGGAACAACGACTCCTTCAGATAGAGTGGCATTGTCAGCGAATCAATCCATGCAGCGGAAGTGTTATTCCAGATTGTGACACGTTCGTCCGCAGTCGGATGCCGTAGGACAAGATCAGGGCTGTCGGACTTGGGCAAATCGCCATCTATAAGAGTGGCCATGACGACTTGTTGTGAGGTGATCACCACCGGGAGATATTTGGGATTGCGGAATTGAAAGTTCCCTCGAAGCGTTGGTTGTATGTGAGCTTAGGAAGCGGCAGGCATGGGTTTCGTTTGAACAAATACAGTTCAAAATTTGTTTTTTGCGGTCCGAGATAAGTATTCCGGTGAACAAATTATGCCGCTGCAGATAATAGGCAGGAAATAAATGGTGGTCCACGGCTAGATTGTGTCTTTGTGGCACTGTGGCACAACGGATAGTTGGGTGGGATGCAAATGAAAGTGTTAGGGTGGGCGGGGCAACCAGCCACTGGCTGCATGCCAAAATTGCCACTTGAGCCACTCTCCTTTCCGTAACACATCTACCCTCGTTGTTAATTGCCAAAAAAATCACCTTGAAAATAGACCCCATAACCGTCATCGGCCTAATTGCTTCCATTACCAACCTCATCCGTGCTAGCAAGGCCACGATCAATCTCGTCGGCCGCTTCAAGGATGGCAAAGATGACATACGAACACTCTTCACAGAGGCCTTGAGTGGCTTCGAGCGCATCTTGCGAAGCCGCCAGACAACCCATTGGGTTTCCGCACAGGCTATCGAGCGAATGCTTATCGATTCATCGGACACTGTGATTGAACTTGAAGAGCGGGTATAGACTAACTAAATTTATATATTATTTCCTTACTCTCTTACTATATCGCTCTATAACTATACTATTTTATTATCTAATATAGAAGATACTATATAGTTTACTTATAAAGTTAACCCGTTATTAGATTATAAGATAGCATAGCTATAGCGTAATATATAGGGTGTCTATTTAGACGTGTACATACTATTCAGATTTTTGCATATGCCAAGGCTACTCGGATTATGGCATCAAAGCGTCATGATTTTATGTCGACGCAATTCACGACTCATAGCTCGATTGTCATCCATCATCAATACTCCTCGAGTCATTAACTTCAATACCAGCCCCTCTCTTTCGAGGAACTTGTTTATCCCTGCATCGATCCAGGCTGCACGGCCGTGGAGACATGTCTCGGTCCATGGCATGCCTGACGTGAGCATGCAGCTTCTGACCCGAAAGCTAGTTCATCAGCACCTTCTTCCTTCGTGACGACAAACGAGCGAGTAAGCAGAAGGTACCCCAGAAATTTCCAGGTTAGGCAGGCATGAGCGAAGGCCGCTATGGCCCAACATGTCTCTCGCATTCACTGAGCCTGGGTCGAGCCTTGCATGAGACGATCTGGTCCATTCTGTATACATGTGCCGTAGCGCTACTTCAAGCCGATAGCTATCTAAAGACACCCCTTTAGCGCCGAATTCGTATTCTAGTCCTGCGGGTTGATGATCAGTTTACCTCGAGCCTTGCCCTCGTATACATCCGTGCAGGCCTGTTGCAAGGCCGAGAGCCCTCCCGAGAGTTTTGTGAATTTTCCCGGTTCAACAAGACCATCTTGTAAAACCTTGGGGAGGTAATTCTGGAAGTACCAGGCTCGAAAGTCTCTATTCTCCTCTCGCTGAGCCGCGAGGGAGAAGGCCAGGTACACTCTATGAACGTTGGGGGAAAAGTCGACCTCACCACCCAGAGTGCTAGCGAACTTTCCACCACTCGGTTGCAGCAATGACGCCAGCGCTTTCTGCGAGGTCGGATCGCCGCTTGCCGTCAACAAGTATTTGTAAGGGCCGAACTCGCGAAGTCTGTCAACCACATCTGCAGCTTTATAATCAATCACCTCAGAGGCGCCATTCCGCTTCTGGCGTTCTGTATCCTTGGAAGATGCGGTGACAACTACTGTATGCCCGACCTGGAAGGTGTTAATGCCCATTATCGCATATTTGTAGTGTACGAACTCACGCTCTTAGCATATTGAACAGCATAACTTCCGACCGCTCCCCCGGCGCCCCAGATCAGCACTTTGTCCTCATTGCCACCGCTTCCAGGAGTTCCCATACCCAAGTATAAATGCAGAGCTGCCACTGCCGTCTGCAACGGCCAGTCAATCGAGACGGCTTGCTCAAACGAAGTATGGCCAATCTATTGTGAATTAGAAGCTATACCACACTTTACGACGACACACTACCTTTGCTACCGTCCCTGCGTCTGAAACCACGAGTTGCTGCCAAGTTCCCTGCCGTTGATTGTCCTCCTTTTCGGCGTATGCCTTGGTGTCGAACACTACGCGATCACCCACCGCAACGTTAGCAACTCCCTCTCCAATTTCCTCGATTACCCCGGCACCGCCAGCTCCAAGCACGGTAGGGTATTGAAGATTCCCGCCACCTCCATAACCGGCGATTAGCATCTTCGCATCGAGAGGCTGAACAGCAATCGCGTAGGTCCTAATCACGACTTCCCCAGAACGTGGATGTAGACTCTCAACATCCTTGACCTCCAGAGCCTTTCCCTGGCCCAAGACGATGGCGGCACGATTTGCAGATGACATGATTCTGGACCTTAGAAACCTAGAGCAAGATTGCTTCAAAGTTGCAAGATGTTCTGACAAGTAGTTCGATGGTCCAGGTCTGCAAGTTAGGGAACTAACCGCGCAAACAACTAGGCATTCCCTTTATGCCTCTCCAAGTCCATTTTCCGGCGACAGCAATTGCTAATTGCTTGACAACCTTCTCGGAGAGTACCCCTCACCAGTCCCATAAGTCCGGTATCGCGCGATCTCATAAGCTTTGTAGTAGCTTGCATAAGCCACCTGTCTGTTGGGACGGCCTGTTGTCGACCGTGGAGCTGCACTGTGACATCCGGACAGGTCTACATATGTTGAGTAAGCATGGGGTAATCTGTGGTTCAGTACAGCAAAGGCCGATAATTAACCTGTTTTGCCCCACTAAGCACGCTAACTCAGGTCTCCAGCCCATGGCTTCAAGCAACAATACTTTCCAAGGGTCCAACTTGATGGTGTCAAAACTATACGTTTGGCCGCGTTGGGCAATTTGAGAGCCATTGTGCACCCACAAGGAGTAAGCAATGCTCGCATCTAATACACCACATGGACGTCGTCGTTGCGCCAGCAATGCACAGCCTCAGCCACGGTGACGATTATAGGGTTCTGTGCTGAGACCTCATTGGAGTCCACCATTCCGGAACCGAACTCGCGTGTCGACGGTATGGAGATTGCTGCTGGGTTGATGCATCTGAGATCATCATAGCATATGTGTCTCAATGAGGCAGGCTTCTGGAAGGTCTTCGAGCTTCCATGTCCCCTTGCCTAGCGCACTCACTAATCCATACAAGCGAGCAAACCTGCGCTTACAAACCCTCCGACATCGACACTACATCCGTATACGAAACACCATTGGGCACCTAAATCGGGGTGCTAAGCACCACCAACCACCGCTATGACTGCTATGACTTCATGAGAGCGAGGAAGGGTCTGCTGTTCTGCGAGCCGGGATGGCCGTGGAGAAATTTGACGCCCGGACCAGCCGGATTTTGTAGCGATAGCTGAGTAACCACCCCAATCACAACTTCATCTCGTGTTCAATGGCTAATTTTGGAGCTTTTCGCACGTCTGATTCGTGTGGACAACGCGGTCTACCTTGAAAAGGCCAGCTTCAAATGCGTAACTCTCAAGTCACACGGCTCGGAGCACTCGAGGGTTCGTGATGAACTTCCTGTTCTACTAGGTTACTCCGCTCTAGGCGATGACTAGCGGACTGGGTAGCCTTCTGTTGTTGAGGAAATTGCGAATTAAACACCGCTAGTGTCACATATGGTCTGCCTCGATAGTTATCGGCATCGTTCCGGCCCCGTGTTCGATATGCTGACGAGAATGTCGACAAATGCGCTGTGTTCCATCACACCGCGAGAAGCAGAGCACGCAATTTTAGTTGCTCAAGCAGTATATTACCAGTCATGGGTAGGCCCAAATTGCCAACTGCAGAACAAAAAGTCATCAAGCGTAATAGTGTGTCGCCGAACCCATCTTTTTGGAGCCGTTTCGGCCTCATCCGACCAGCCGTGCTTGCACCAGCAATCGGCCACAGTGCATGCGGCTCCGAAATAAGCATCTGACGACAGCAGCCACAGCATCTCGCAGGGCAATTGCACAGATCACTTCCTTCTATATACGCAATCTTGGGTACACAACACTCTCAGCAGCCTGCCATGGTCTAAAACGGGTTGTGTCCCGCGCGTTTTATGATGAATTCGCCGGTACGTCCGCGTCTGTTCACTCACAACTGACCGGAAACTGTCTTTTGGGGTACCGTGATTCGTCACTGGACACATCCGTGGGCCTTGTCTGAGATAGACGGCTGCACTCCGAAGCCCACGGCTCGCGTCAAGCTTCTACCTCTCACGATTACCTGATAACGGACTGGCTTATTCGACTGTCATCTTGTCAGTCAATGCCCTAGTCGTACTACTGTCATCGGCTTCGTGATCAAAGGATCTGGAACATTGCTTGCAACTCGGGGGCCGCTTGTTTGCATTCACATATATAAGGACCTCGTCTGAATTAGCTTCAGAATACCAACAAACAGGAACTACCTGAGTCACTTACCTTCGAAACCAGAACTACTGTCACTTACTTTCGACGATCAGAACTCCGGCCTTCAATTTACATCTTCAACTCAACCATTCGAGCCTCAGACACGACTACTAGCCTATGAGCAGTCGTCCTCCAGATAATTCCAGTGCATCAAAATCCACAGAATCTCTCAATCACGGCGCTGCTTCTGTAATTCCAGTCACTCTTGACAGAGAAACCTCAATTGACGAACAAGAAAATCCTGTGGAAACTCCTCAACCTATTGCTGGATCACGCTCGCAATCTACCCCTCCCGATCTTGTACAAGCAAGACGGTCTACATCTCCACTCCCAAGACCAACACCGCCTTTAATTATCATCTCCGAGTCTGCTGAATCGCAAGGTTACCCAGAACCGGAATCCGCCATTCGACAGGGACGTCCTTCCGTAGCTCGCCGTGCAAATAGAAGCCGTTCTGCTCAGCCACCACGAAGGTCCACGACTCCGTACGCTCGACCAGATACTTCGGCAAGAGCCCACTCTCAGCCCCGTTCCGTACATAGCTCGACCATAACCACAATGTCTTCGGCTTCATCGTCTCCTGGAAACACTTCAACTGCGGGCACCACGTCGGGCTCTGGAAGTAACCCTTCGTACCAACTTCCTTATGCGCCATTCCCGTATCCTATGCCGGCAAACGGACGTGGTTCAGGGCAGCAGCAGGGTGGAAGCAGCAACTCAGGCAAATAAGCGTCTCATTCTCTTTCTCTGCATTCGATGCATTGCTGGCGTCTAAAAATTCCCTTCCCCATAGACTACGACCTCATCGAACGGCATGACACGATTATAGACTAGACTTTACAACATGAACGGTCACGCGACCCCCTGACGACTCATATAGACGGGATTGCATTTTACGGTGCTGGATTATGACACATAGATTATGACTTCTTGTCGGCTTTAGACTTTCCTACTCTTTTCTATTTCTCTATTTTTGGATTTTCTCTTCTTTTCGGTTTTTGTATTTACGCGTTGGGGAGTCTTCATGTTTTTACCACTTTTAGATCTCTTTTTGATTTTCCAGCCCTGCTCTGATGCATCGCCTTTCGACTGGCCATCGATAGGCACTCTGCAAAGAGCAGCATGTGCTTCTGCACCTAGTCACTCGTTTAGAATTTCCTTTGTTGATTGTCTGTATAGTACTCTAGACTACTCTTTTCAGTGTTGGTGACTGGGCTTGGCGTATTCGGTAGACGGGAGCGCAATGCAATAGTAGTGGAGGCAAATGATATGAATCAAGGCATAGTCCGAGAAATATTATGCTTGTGCTGTACATGTGATTGCTTCAGGATACACGCAAGTGTTGAGGCTCAATGTGAGGTGAGGCATGAGAGGTGAGGTGAGGCGGTACCTGGTTAGGTAAGCAGCACCGCCACAGGCGCCGAACCCCGAACCGGTGGTGCCGAGTGGAATGACGGAACCGGCGCGTGGTCCAGATTGAAGTGCAAAGGAACAACTGTGCAAGACGACCTACACTTCCACGCCGCTTAGACCCCCCTCTTTCACCTTTCTCGCTCTCGCTCTCTCGCTCCTCTTTGCTGCTTCTTGTTCCCCATCCGCGACTTGGAAAGCCAGTACCCGCCTTCCTGGTGTCCAGTGGCAGAGCACATGCCTCCTTTCCTCACCTAATCCTTTTCGATCCTCCGCCCATCGATCCAGGCAACACACACCACCATGGCACCCTCACGAATAGGCCATTCGCTCTCGCTCGCCCTTTTCACACTTGCATCGCTCGTGCCCTCGACGTGGGCGTCATTCGACTGCAAGGACATACAGGCACAAGGCGTACACTTCAACTTGGGGGAGCTGGGTGGGCCGCATGTAGTGCACTATACACAAGATGATGTAGCTCACGCGCGTACGTGGAAGTACAACTTTACGCTGGACATTTGCCATAAACTGCAGTGGCACAAGGGAGGAACCCGCGAAACCGAATGTCATGCTGGAGCCAGAGGTATGCGCCAAATCCTCTCCATTAATGTGCCCAGAATGCTGATCGTGCAATAATAGTCTGCGCTATCCAGGAAGAAGTTGACAGCAATGGAAACAGTTCAATAACCCCTATCGATATCGCAGGCACCTTCCCCTCCCATACTGGACGAACGATTGATGCCCGGTTCGAGCTACTCCGCACTTCAAGTTCGAACTCGGACGTTACGCGGGAAGGCCTCCGCGCCGAGCTACACGGTGGCAAATCTGAGAAGAAAGAAAAAGGGTCTGCCGTAGACCAGCGCGCCATCATTGAATTCGTCTGTGACAGAGATAGAGATGGTCTAGAGAAGGACGAGAAGGACGGTGGGGAGCACGTGCCGGATTCAGATGACGATGATTCCAAGGAGGAGGATGAACGGAGTATGGTCCTTAGCAAAAGGGACGATGCCTCCCACGGCAAGTGTGAGGATAGCGATGCAAGCCTGCGATTCTGCGGCTACCAAGCCGAGGAGTCCAAGAAGGGCAAGCAGGTTATGACGCTGAGGCTGGAATGGAGGACAAAGTATGCATGTGAGGATGCATCCATTGATTCCGGCAGCCACTGGGGCTTCTTTACTTGGTTCATCATCATGTGCGTCCATCTGACAAGATTGCCGTCTGTTGCTAACATATGACTAGTGTCTTCCTCGCTACCGCCACCTACCTGATCTTTGGCTCCTGGCTCAACTACAATCGCTACGGCGCCCGCGGATGGGATCTCCTACCTCACGGCGACACCATTCGCGATATTCCTTATGTATTGAAAGACTTTGGGAGGAAAGTGGTGGATACGGTGCAAGGGCCTGGAAGTAGAGGAGGCTACAGTGCCGTATAACGAGTCAGCCCATCTAGCAATATTTAAGCCCTAGAGAGTAAGCAAAACACACCGAGGCGTTGGATATTTTTCTCCTATACAATCCCAAGGAAATCCGAAAACCCACTCTTGTATTGGTCCGAGGGAAGTAGAGATGCTTGTGCAAATATTGTGTTTGGGTCCGTTGTTTTTCGATAGCGGTGTATATTTTTAGGCATTCGTTCCATCATGTGCGCCGAGCGAGAGATAGAGGAGGAAAATTTCACCCTTGTTTTTTTTCCTCACACAACCCAACATCGTAGCCATGACTGCTCATGTCCATCGCTTGACCCCGTGTCTTAGGATCCAAAACTTTTACCATCGTCAAATACAGGGGAGGTCCTTGACGACCCTCCTAAACACCTACTTCACATGCATGTACACAGCCTACGCTCTCTCACACGGCGCACCCCTTCCTCATCTTCGTCCGCTGCATATGATGATCTCAGCCTATTCAATCGTCATCACAATATGCTGACGTGCCCACGGGTTTCTAATGGTCAGAATCATCAAAGTAACAACGATGTGCCCCCGCTCCCCATCCGCGGACAATTTTCCCCGTCGTATTGATACGGGACCTAAAACGAGTACTATTGACGTCAGCAGCGGAGAAGAGTGAGGCTGGGGAGGGGGGAGGTGCCAGCCACAACATGGGGTTTCACATCTAAATAAAAAAACAAGCCCCCCAAAGAGAGTCGTCTATGCTTTTTGTTCACAAGAGAAATTCCAAATCTGTTAGGGAAAGGCATGGTTAGTTGGCGTAGTGTATAGGCTTAGTATCTTAGAATTGTGGGAGAAGGGGGAGGGTTCATGTATGTCAAACATAAACTTTACTTTTACATGTGTACTTGTTAGTTTTAATGTAGAAAAAAACTCAATGACATTTCCCTTTTCTCTTCTCACTTTCGCGCTAGCTTCAGAGTCTCTGTCGTCCAGCCAGTCAAAGTAGGAGAGGGGGCTAAAAGGAGAGCAAGCATCGAAAAAGTTGATGAGGCACACATTCCCAAGTTCCTTAAAAAGTACTTGGCTGTAGACTTTTGCCCTTTATCAAGTAGCACCAACCATGAACTTATTTTCTCAGCGTCCATCGCCACTTGAGCTCTTAGAATCAGAAGATAGCATCACCACCATGTACCCATGAAATCATGCGATGGCTTTTTTTTTTTTCATCATTATTCCAAAAGCCATGATATATATACTTCCTTCCTTCCTTCCCACCTGTACGCAGTCTAGATGCTTTGAAAAGAAGAAAAAAAAGTTCGAACCGTAATATTCCATATTTTGACCTGCTTTTTTGCAAAAAAAAAAAAAAAAAAAAAAAAAAACTAAATCTTAACATTTGTACTAGACACATTTCTACTACTGTGTACAGATGATGAGTTCGATGAGTTCCCCACCACGAGGGGAAGAGTTATCCTGGCTCGCATGCTACATACAAAAAGCTTTGTTGTCGCAGCATCATTGGCCCAACCGAACAAACAATCATGTCAGAGTGTGGCACGGCTCTGCATACCACTCCAAACTTCGAGTCTAACATAGGTAGTTGTTCGCTCCTAAGACAAAATAAAAATTCACGCTTCTTTTAGCGTACATTTTTCCCTTCTTGCCTCCAATCCCAACAAATATACGTCCGGCCGGCGATGAGCTCCAAGGTAGAAGCTTGCCAGCTCTGCAGCAGGAAATTTGGCTCGCGCAGGGCGCTGCAGCAGCACTTGGAGTCTCCTGCGCATGCGGCGTCGTCGCACCGCTGCGAGCCGTGCAATCGCTCTTTTGCGAGCGATGAGGCGCTGCAGCAGCATCTGCAGGACGCGCCTGTGCATGCTCGAGTATATACATGCGAGCCGTGCAATCGATCTTACACCAGCGATGAAGCTCTCCAGCAGCACCTCCGAGACTCGCCAGCACACGCTACTCCAACCCACGCCTGCGAACCCTGCAACCGGACCTTCAAGACCGCCCCTGCGCTGCAAGACCACCTTCAGGACTCGCCCGCCCACAAAGTATCGCCTGATACCTGTACGCTCTGCGACCGCTCCTTCACCAGCGCCGAAGCGCTGCAGCAACACATTCGTGACTCTCCTCGCCACCAGGACGCCCCGTCGACCCCTGTAGACGACTTCTTCCGCTCCTTTCCACCTTTCCAGTACAACGCTGCATTGCCACCGGCTACCTCGTACGCCCTTCTTCAGAAACACAAGAGGTGGCAGCGAGACGATCCAGAGTCAAAGGACGCGTGGGATAGGTATCAGCGAGCGCTGCAAGATGAATTGCGCATGTGGTACGGAGAAGAGGACGATTTGACGGCATGGCATGCGCTTTGCAGGGCTGTGGGGATTCAACCGCTTCCGTTGGCGTGT
Source organism: Periconia sp. TS-2 (assembly GCA_030378425.1). NCBI lineage: Eukaryota > Fungi > Ascomycota > Dothideomycetes > Pleosporales > Periconiaceae > Periconia > Periconia sp. TS-2. The sequence goes on along the minus strand of JASNQO010000027.1, from coordinate 78,680 downwards.
GAGGCTTGCGAGGAAGTAAGTGTCTTTCCAGTCTACCATCCTAGATTAGTGTCCTCGTGTTGATCGAGGATACAGGCTCTTCGAAAAACACATGTCAACATTATTGATTTGATTGAGTGGGGACGGAAACGGGGGGATAGCGAGGAGCCAGTCCGGACCTTTCGGACTGTCCAACAGTTGCGAGAATATACTAAGAAATCGGGCAAAATATTCCACTTTGAGCCGAACGAGGAAGATCGCAATGTTGTTCTTAGGCATTTGCTTCGGAAGATCTTTCGGCTTTGAAACTTGATGAGGTGGTTGATATCTATACAAGATGGTAAGTTTCTGGTAACGCGTGTCTGATAGCATCGCGCCCCCCAGTGCAAATATCGTACAGATCATCTACATGTCCCACGTCACCTTTCACCTTTTTCTCATGGCCATATCTCTTTAACCAGGCCTAATTATTCCTTTTACTCTTCTTTTTCTTCCCTCCACCGCCCGCCTCATCCTCACTCATCTTCTTTCCGTTCTTGTTGATTGCCCCTCCACTTTCACCTTCTTTCCCACCAGCCTCTTCCTCCTCTTCCTTGACGAGAAGCTTGTTGAGTGCACCATTGAATTTCTCTAGTTGGGCAATGTCCCCAATCTGCACGCGCATGTAGTCAAAGGCAATGGCCACCTTCATGTTGTTTGCTCGAACCTTGACAATGCGTTCATGCTCGGCAACCCCGGACTTTTGGTGACGAGATCCCGATGCTGCCTTCTCCGCAGAGACCGAAGGCGTGGGATGGATGTCCATATTATCCGCTGGGCCATCATCCTCATCGGCATCGTCCTCGCCCTGCTGAACATCCTCCATTTCCATTCTTTGGTCATCCTCTTGTTCGCCGTCTGGAACGGTCTGCAAAACAGGAATCTTCTGATATCTCTGACTAAAATGCGTCAATACGACCGCCCTAGCGCCCATTGATGCTCCCACACTTAGTGCCTCGCTCGTTGTTGAATGCTTTTTTGCAATAGCATCACCTCTGAGTTCGTCATCAAAGGTCGCTTCGTGGATCAAGACGGTGCTGTTACGGCCGATGGACGCGAAGTTTGTGCTTGGGCGGCAGTCACCCGAGTACGACACTTTGAGAGGCAATGGATCCGAGGGCAATGAAGGGAATGTCAACGAGACGGCCATAGCGCCATGGCAATGCCGGACTTTGCATGCTTGCATGTCCGAAAGACCGAGTATGGTCTCGTAGTCTGATTGCTGAAGCACATATCCATCATCACTTTGCGGGGTGTTACCGACGGTAAGGGTGAGTTTGGACCCTGTGTCGGATCCGCTCTCGACGGGCGTAATCTGGAAAGGGAGGATACGGCTGTAGCCAAAGTCCTCGATAGCCGAGTACTCCGATAGCCACTTGATCATACCTTCGTGAGAAACGACGGAAAGGCCATATGTCGATGTGTTGGCCGATAGAGTGGACACCTTGGGACGGTCCCCTGCTGGGAGGCTATTGTGCTTGAGTTTGTACCATGCCCTAATTACTGAAGCTGTGCCCAGGTGATGGTCGGCATGCAAGTGGCTAATCCAGATCATCCGAAGGTCCCGTATAACTTGAACGAGCTCTTCTGGATTAAAGACTCTCTGTAGCTGGCCTAGTGTATTCTCGCCGCAGTCGAACAGGTAATTTCCAACTCCGCGTACTCTAAGAAGAGTAGCAGACACGTTTCGATATTTTGATGGTAGGGCGGAGCCGGTTCCGAGGGTGATGACTTCTGTATCAGGCCGGGCAACTAGCTTCCGCCATGCTTGTAACGCGTTCTGGTCATTCTGAATGTCTTGCTCGGCATGTCTAGCTAGCTCAATGATCTCTGGGTCCATCGCATTCCTCACCCCATGTTGACTGAACGGTTCAACCGCCGACTGTTTCTTCTCCCACCTGGGCATGAGGCTAAACCCTTGGCCCCGTTCGGCAGTCAAGGCATTCCGCTGAAGATGTTGTCCCCCAAGAGACCCAAGACCATACAAACTCCTCTGCGGGAGTGTCTGATCGTCGAAGAAGGGCACGTGGTACCGCTTAGGGTCAACCTGGGCAAGCCGAACAGTTTGATTGGCAACAGAATCGAGAGCAAGGCGGTTGGGGCAATCGTCTACAGAAGAGATGATGTGCTGTACCTTGTCGACCTTCTGTATGAACTCTTGCAGCTTCGGATGTCCGGATACACCAGGGCCGAGGAGCCAAAAGAAGGCATTGATACCGCGCATGACTTGTTCCGAGTGCAGCTCTTCCCGCTGAAGCAGAGGCTCAAGATAATCTGCTGATGGAACATCTAAGATAGCAACACCTTGACCAGGCCTGTCGGGTCCGATAACCATATCAGGCGTGATGGTTTCGCCCTTGGCGTTCTGAACAGATTCGCCATTGCTCAGTTTTCCAAACATAGGACCGGGTTTCAGACCAAGTTCCTTTGCCCGCTTTGCGTCGAAAGTACCGCGCGCATCATGTGGGCGAACTATATAGGAGAGAGATTCCGCCGCAGGTTTGGTAGGGGGAAGAGCAGTTATCTTGGCACCCGGCCACGGTGTTCGGGTCAGGACGGTAATATCAGGCAATGGCTCCTGTCCTCCAGGCGCAGGACCAGAATATGGCTCAATATGGTGTGTCACAGGGTTGCGAACGAACATGGCTGTAGGCATTTCAACCTCTGAGATGTGCCGTTCTACAAGGGTGTCAAAGTTCCAGTTCGAATTGAACATGAACTCGAGAACGGCAGAGCGAATCTGATCGTAGCGTTTTTCTCTCTCTGCTGGGCTCTCGCCGTCAGGCGCTTGATGCTCCTCGAAATTATTGGTGAACTTCTCGTAGAAGGCTCGTTTTGAAGCCATAGAAGCCTCATCTTCCGCGTCCAAGTTCTGGCGTGTCGGTTTAATAGGCAACGCCCAGACGCGAATGTTGCTATCTTGCCATGTCGGTAGGAACTGATTTTCTTCGCTCTTCTCCGGGTGAACATGCTTGTACTCGGTCGCAATGATGGGTACCCCTTTCCTGAATATGAATCTCCGGCAAGTAGCCAGCCCATGCTTCAAATTTGGTGGCCCATATATGTTCAATTTTGGCTTCTGTGGCTCGCCCGACTTCTTCGGGGCTTTGCCCTTCCGCCAAACCTCCATGGCCTGCTCATATGAAGACGTAGCGGAGTCGGCGAGGGTGAGGGCCAGTCCGATCAAACCGCCGACATTACTCCACTCCATTCTGCCGGTTATGAAGAAGTCCTGCACCTTGGTCATCCGGACGCCCATTTGCGTCATAGCCCGCTGTGTACCCTCAGCATGGCTGCCAAAGATGTAGTGCTGGCGCTGCGTCTGCAGGATAAGCGTTGTACCAGGCGTGTCGGCCGTTGGCACTGTGACTAGCTGAATCGAAGAGCTCATCCTGTCTGCATCAATGACAAAGCGCCCACGCACGCTGTTACTTTGCCGGGTTATTCTATCGGTTCGAAGGGGCTCGAGAATCGGTCTCCAAAGAGAATTTCGGCATCGAGAAGGTTTCCGCTTCGTTGGGGTGGGCACGAGTTGCCGTTTGTTCTGGGTGTCGTGGGGAGACCTTGGATGAACGTACCGCAGTCTCGCGCGTTGTGTTGAGGGATCGACCGAGCGATCTGAGGCGTGCCTGTCTGATTCGCTATCTTCGCGTCCTAAGGAAAGCTTTTTCAGAGCATTCCAAAATAGATCGCTAACAGGCCCTTTGCAAGCCCGGCCACTTGTGAAGCTGCGACGGTAGAGGGGAGAAGTCGTAACGGTCGTAAAGAGCCTGGCGGTGGATGCTACGGGCGCCAATTTGCCGAGCTACCTAAGGAGCGACAGGAAAAGGAATATTAATAAAGTCGACGCGTCGTGCCTCCATGTACATATGGTCAGACTCATACGTCTTGATGTCACTTTTTCCAACATCGGCAAAACGATAGTCCGAGGCCCCCGGATAACAAGCGCATGTCCGCAACCATGGGCCAGCCAGCGCCAAAAGACAATAATTCGTAGAGATTTCCACCTGTCACTGTTAATTACCACGCACGAATCATGTTCAGAAGATCACATTTAGTATAGAAGATATGGAACAAGAGTAAATTATCAAAGTCATTGATTTACTAACTACGACGTCTTGGTCCTCTCCTCCACATAGTGGGCGGTAGTGGACTCATCGTCTACTCCAGGCAATATGAACAATGAAGCCAACCAAATCGAACAGATCATCCGAAACGCCGACCCAAGCCGGAGCCTATCCTGGCTAGTGTGAACAAAAGAAACCGTAAGTCATGCAAGGTAAGTCTGAAGTTGAAGGCCTGGAGGCCATATCAGTCTAGCTAATAAGCGAATGCTTTTCAATCCTCAGCCGAGGAGAACCCAGAAGGTACGAAATCCCAAGTCAGTCGGTAGAGACTGGGAGCCCGAAGTGCTGAGCCTCATCACGAGGTCTCAGTAAAGGATGAATGCTCAGACAATTATCTAGACATTCAAGAGTCAAGGTGGGAAGTCAGAGCCGCTATCCTCTGGTAGACGGTCTCCATCTTCGCACATTGCCTCTGGAATCGGGCCAGCTTTCGCTCCTCGGCATCCTCATTGGAAAGGACGAGTTCGAAGCGAGCAAACACCTTCTCGGAGTTGAGGCCACCGAAGAGGGCTTCGTGGTTCTCAACTGGGGCAGCGGTTGCGGGAGCGGAGGGGGCTGGAGATGAGCGGTAGAGGTCAAACTCTGGGTCGTTGTCCTCCTCCTCAACCTCAACCTCAACAGACTCAGCCTGGACAGGGCGCTCGATGACGGGGAAATCAGGCTTGACCTCCTCGATCGGGGCGTCGTCCTCGGCAGCGAGGACGGAGCTGAAGCCCTTTCCGGCCAAAGCCTCGGTGTCGATGGGGTTGGCGGGCCCCTCGGGAAGCTCAACAACGGCAAAGACCTGGGGTTGCTGGTAGTTGAACGAGTTCATGTTGCTGCTGCTGTTGTTCATGGCCCAATTGTTTGAGTTGAGGTTGAGCATCGACATATCGAGGGGAGTCTCTGGGATCAGGGCCATGCCGATCTGAGGGTTCTCCGGCTGAGACATGCCACCGAACTGCTGGTTCTGATAGGGGTTCATGGCCTTGCGCGCAGGGGCGGGAGTGGGGGTGGTTGAAGCCGAAGAGAGGCCAGACATGACCGGCTTGGACTGGATGTTCTCCTCACGGGAGAGCTCCTCGAGGAAAGGAGTGAAAGCCTGGTGGCGCAGGAGACGCTCGATGAATGCCCTTGAACGGGCATTCTCCTCCATGAGAGCACGGTTTTGAGTGCGAAGATCGTTGGCCTCGTTGGTCTTCATGGCGACCTCGCCTTCAAGTTGGCCGATGTACTCTGTCAGACGTTAGCATATATTCTTAAGACGACTACATGTCACTTACCCTTTCTTCGGGAACGGAAGGCGCGAGCGGAAACCTTGTTGCGGAGCTGACGGCGCTCCTTGGAGCTCAGCTTCTTGCCTTCGTCGGACGCGAGCAGACGCTCGTCCTCGTCCATGTCGTCCTCATCCTTCTTGGCGCGGATGATGTGAGGGAGGACATTTGGCTCGTTGGCAGCGGCAGCGAGAGCGCTGTTCTGGCTCTGCTGGCGGATCTGGTTGACGACGCGGGCAATGGTTTCCTCGGTGCGCGCATCGCTTAGGGGGCTCGATGTGTTCCTGGTGTGCTGTTGTTGGCGGTTTTGCTGCTGGGCCTGTTGCTGCCTCTGCTGAGCGAGCTGCTGCTGCCTCTGTTGCTGTGCCTGGGCCTGAGCCTTTGCCAGTGCGGCTTGCTGCTGATGCATGCCAGGCCACACGCGTACGTTTGGCACTTCCTCTTGCGTAATGGCACTCGGGTCCACGAAGTCGTCTGACTGCGACGCGTCGGCTGATGGATAAAAGTAGGCAGGCTGCGACGACATGGACATGTCCATATCCATGGCGACTCCGCTGTTCCAGTTTCCTCCCATCATGGACGAGTCACCCATCAGGCCCATCTCATCAATGCCCGTGGAAGAGAAGGAGAATCCGGTGTTGTATGACTGGCCCAGGCCGGCAATGGAGCCGGAGGGCAGGCCGGTCTGCTGCTTGAAGCGTTCGTACTCGTGGCTGGGCTTTGCAGGCGTCTGGTAGTCCTCGCCATCGAGCGCCGTGTTGGTGGGGCTGGTGATGGTCGAGGCCGCATTTGAGGGGCCGCGCGAAAGCGCGGAGGGGGTCGGAGAAGGCAGCTGGCTGAAGTCGAAGAAGGAATCGGTGTCGGGGTCGAGGCACTGGTTGTTGAACGAGGCCGGCATCGTCATAGGAGCCTGCTGGACGGCTGTCGCCATTGGGAAGGATGGCTGGAGGGGATGCCGGGAGAGCGAGGGTGCGAAGAGTGGAGTGAAGGGGACTCCTCAGGCGTCGAGACGGGGTTGCGAGGTGTTTGGAGTCTGGCGATGGGGGAGATGGGGAGATGGGCGACGGGACGGGCTAGGCGTCTAAAAGTCGTCGTCAGCTCGCTTCTTTTTCCGGTTGATCCGCCGCCGTGGCTTAGCCTGCGCCTGCTCACCTGTCTGTCGTCGCACGGGATGGGGTGTGCGTGGGGAATGGGCAGTTGAAGTGTCGAGAGCGAGAGTCGCGAAGGGGGTATCTTATCGTGAAGGAGTCGAGTGCAGAGCGAAGGGTGAAGAGGGATGGATGAAGAGGCGGCGCTGGTCAAGGGCGCAGAGGGGCCTTTTGCTGGATCCGCGTCGGGGAGGCGTTTCAGGGTGAGGCGGAGTCCCTCGCCCAAAATAACATGGGCCCGCCGAGTCCATGGACCGAGTGGCCGCTGCTATTCGGCCGACACTCCCCTTGCGGCCGTCTGCGGTGGCATGCAATCGAACCCTACAGCGTACTATATTTTCTCCGCGCTGTAATTCATGCCCGCTCCCTGCGTGCCTCCTGGCTGCTGCCGACCTTTAGCCACGCCCGTGGACAGCTGGGGAGACTGCGAAACACTGCCCTCTCCATGCCTCTGCAGAGCACGCTCGCTCGCTCGAGCAGCCCCGTCGTCTGCTCCCCGGCGACAATGCCATGGGCCGCGCGAAAAGGCCGAGCAGAGACAGGCAGCTCGTCCCTCACTCGAGCGTATAGAGGGCATTACGCAAGCCTGCAGGCCGGCGCCCACTGACAGCCGACGCCGATGTCTTTGCGCGGGCCTCGAGCCAACCACAACCGCCTCTCCAGTCTGCTAGGCGTGGCTGTGTCGTCCAAATCGCACAACTGAGGAACAGCTTGCGAACCCGGCCCTGATTCGTCCACAAACCTGCTTTGCGGCTCTCTTGGACTTTCCAGCTGAGCAGCCCGCACGCGTAGGGCTGGTGCTTGGTGCTGGGTTGCTGCTCGACACGGCAATTCCTCGCACCATCCTGCAGTGTTTCGCGGCGAGGCTTGAAGCATTGTACACAACACAGCTCTCTGCACCCAGCTTCTCACCTCATCCAACGAGCTGCGCTTCCCGACCCCAGCTTGTTGATTGCGGAATCTTCAACTGGCGGTCTGATGTGAATTCCCCGGATAGAGCGGACTCGAGCAACAACAGCCGACCCTCCGCCCATCCACAACAACATCATCATCATCACTACCAAATACCAGCAACACGGACATGGACACGGACACAAGCCTCGTCTCCGCCTTTCGGGCTAGCCAACCCTCACACTTTGCTCTGTTACATCATCTCGTTTCTTTTCTTACCTCAACTTTCCCCCCCTGATCCACCCGCCATATGCAGCAATTCCGTTACACAAGTCCAGTCTCCCATCCTCGGGTGCCCACTTACCACTGACCTCCATCGCGGACGTCTTGAAACAGCCTCTGTGGAGCCGTCCCGACCAGACGTCTGCCACCGCAGACCCAAGTCCCCTTTACTAGCGCACATCGCCCTCCACCTTCCGACTCGCTGCCATGTCTCCGTTAGTCTCCTTACCACCAGGCTAGAACCAGACGCTGCTCAAGGCGCGCGCCTCCGTGGCGTTTCGTCAAATCATGCCGCCCAGACCACAGCTTTTTGCTGGGCCATCGAAACTGCGCAAGGGCGGGCAAGGACTGCCGGCCCTGGTGATGGGCCGAAGTTGTGTAGAGGATCCACCGGCGTGCTGCCGAACGGCCACTGGAATCAACAACGCGGATGCGGCTGCGCCACGAGTGAATTGATGCCAGAGACACTTTCAGCTCGCAGTACTTTCCCGCCCGTTCGGCTCCGCTTGCTGATCCACGGGCTCGTTCTGTACTTGTCATGCCCGAAAGAGTTGTACGACTGCAGGAGAGGCGGTGCTAAATCTTGGCCCTAGCCTTCCACGCTACATTCGGCAGTTTTGATTCCCACATGCAGTAGGTTGGAGTGATGTTTACAGATCCTGCAGCTCTACGCCACGCTTGTCCAATGTTATTGATGACAATTCTCTCACCGGACTTCTTGGACGAGGTTGATTTCTACTTGGCCAACCTCACCTCTCTCCAATTCCCAACTTCTATTCCCGCGGTGACCTGCCCTCACTTCCTCGCCGCAACTCGCCGACCAAATGCCATAGATAGCTTCTAGGTTGTTGAGCTGCGCCTGGATTCCCCTGACGCGTCAATATCCACCCCAGTTTCCATCCGCAACTTTGAGCTCCACTAAGCCAATTCAGATAATTCTCCTAGCTCGGACGCAAGTCTAGGGAGCACGGAAGGCTTCCGGATCGCGAGATCTCCAGCGAGGAAAAGCTTCTAAACGGCCAGGCTAAGCTTAGACCGTCTGTCGGCCGTTGCCCACCGTACCATCTACTTGACAACGCTGGTACCACATTCTTTGGTAGGGCTTCGGCATGCCACGAGTCGAGCATCATCATGCGACGAAGCGGGGACTCTGAGCTAGAAGCCATGCGGGCAACAGCGGCCGATCGTGATCGTGATCGCGAGAGAAAAGGGTGATGTTCGACTGGGAGGTCCGTTCGAAGGGTTGATACCCACTCGGAGATGAGTCGCATCACACGATAAGGAAGATCAAATGGGAACCACATGGCCTTTGCTTCAACTATTGGGAGACAAAAGCTGCAAATCCTTACTCCTTTCCCCAGTCCATCTTGACTTCCCAAATGATGATGTTCGACAGCTCGATTCTAGACGTGCATAGCATCGCAGCATCAATGCGGAACCTGCCGCTTGCAACGCATAAAACTCCCATCCCCATCAAGCACCTCCCCGAACCACTCACCTCCCTAGTCCCAGCCCTATCCAAACCGGCCCTTTCCTCCCCTTACTTCACCCCATCAAGCCTGGTAATGCTGCCACCCCAACCAACTCGCCCATCAAGCAGCATCTTGCCCCATGCGCCCACCAGCACCTACCATACAGCATCCCAAGCCCACCCCCCATCCCCTTATCGTGAACAACCCTCGATATGCACACACCCTTCTTGTACAACGCCACAGTAAGAGAGCCACATCATCACCCCAATGTGGCGTCCCCCTCCCATTTTCTTTCCCAAAAACAGGTGTTTCTCCAAATAAAACTACTCCACCCAGCCAATCATCAATGGCGCCCGTTATGCCCCCCGATTGGTTTCGCTGCAAAGATCGCTGCAAAGAGCAGAGAGAGAGAGAGGGTTCCACGTACTACGTACTTCGTACATACGTATACGTACGCACGCTTCCCAAACATGACACTTTTTTTTTTATGTTCAGCTGGGGACTAGGAATACCCATAGCCCCCAACCCTGTTTATTTTTATGCGTATTTACTACTACTCACTCTGATAGCATGAATTTTTGGCTAGACTAGGGCCAGAGAATTTTTGTTGAGTTTTTGCAAACCGTACTTTTGGGCCTTTTTTTTGGGGAGGGGGGGGGGCTTCTTTCATGTACGATGGGATCGGACAACGCCCCCCGACGGTCTCGCCGTTTTTTTCTTTCTAAAAAGGTAGGAGTTGTGGGGGACCTGGCCAAGATAAAAATGAAATTAGGTAAAAAGTGGGAATTTTGGGAATGGGGGCGCTCACGTCTCGGGGCGGGTTGCCGACTTGCCTTTGTGTGGTTGAGGTTCTCACTCACATCATGTCTTTCTAACACCGTGAGATGGCTGTCGGCCGAGCTGTCAATGTAGTAGGAACTTGCTCAGCATGACGGCAGGCCTGGGAACAAGAGTCGAAGTCAAAGTACAGGTATGGTACATTATGGTATCTATACAAGCTTCTATCTCTATATGGCAGCGCTGGCTTCCCAACTAGGAGAGCGGACTCGCACAACGTGAATGCTGGATGAGATTCATAGAGGTATGCCTCCAACATGCCCATTGTCCTCGGATTTCCACTGTTGCGTATCCGTTTGCAGTTGTTCCACAGGAGAGCTCGCCTGCTCAGCGTTGGCAAATTGATCAACATGCTCTGTCTCTGGCTGAGCATACAACTCTCGGGCCTTGGGCTCCACCATCTCCTCAACATCTATATTCCTCTCTGCCTGTACAAGCTCCAGTCCAGCTGCAGCAGATGCCCTCAGGTGGTCTCCAGCCCGCGAGTCTAGCACATTTACCTCCAGCCCGCTGACCATGTCGAAGAAGTCTCTTTGAGCAGCCACGCCTCCCGTGACACCTCCATGCGCCACGCCCTCACCCATCTGCACGTCACGCACTAAAAGTCTGGCTCGTTCCCATTCCTTTGCTTCAGCGAGGGCTTGCACAACGCAAGTGAGGGCCCGCCAGCCGGGGAGTTTGCCATGCTTGGACATGCGTGTGAGGACGCTCATCATCTGGCCAATCTGACCATAAGCGGCATAACCCTCCAGGAGGCGCTCAAAGAAGAATTTGTCCGTTGGCTGGCGTGGAGGGCCGAAGATGAGTGCCACGAGAGAATCAACGGCCGGGATATTGGGAGGGTCTTGCTGGAAGTAGTGGGTCACCAGACTGCCGTAAATCTGCGGGCCTGGCTTCAAATTTCTCGCAAGCATGTGGTCTATGATAACGCGCACCGCTTCAAAGTTGTGGTACTGTTTGATGAGTCGATCAATAGCAGTTGAGTAGATGTAACCATTCAATTTCAAGCCGCCGTCCTCAAGCTCGGAGAAGTGATTCAAGACGTAGTCCGCTTGTTCGGACTCAGAAAGGTGGCTGAATCTCTGATTGTTGAATACAGCCCGCATGAGCATGGTGTGGGTTGCAACATCACCACTGATGCCCTCTTCTTCCATTTGGCGCAGGAGCTTAGTCGTTGACTGGTTGTCGTTCACGCTCATGTACAGCCCGATGAGCGTATTGTAAGTTATTATATCGGGTTTCAGGTTGAAGTTGCTGGCCCACTGTAGAACTTTTTGGATGAACTCGAGCTTGCGTGGGAAGGGCAGAGGCTTGGAAGGAATCTGAACAATGCCTGATACCGCGCCGTTGATGACTTCGATAGAGGGTTTCGCGATGTTATTAGTAGGGTGCTCTTTGGCGCTGGGCTTGGAGGCCTTCAGAGCGGTCTCTGCTGCCAGCCACTTTTTGCCCATCTCATCCAGGGCGTGGAGGGCTGGATTGATCTGGCGAAGGACCATCAGTCCGTGCACTCGGGTCGTCCAAGAAAAGTTATCAGGTTCCACGCCAGAACTAAGCATTCGCTCCCACATGGCATTAAGACCGTGGAGATCACGAGCTTTGACGCAACCATTCATCATGGCGTTCCATGTGCGTAAGGTTGGTTGAATACCATGTGTGGACATATGGTTCCATATCTCCACAGCCCGATCGGACTGATACAAGCTCATAAAACCTGCAAGAAACGAGTCGTAGATCCGAGGCGGAATTGTTGTCGTTCGGTCCGTACCCTTATACACAGTCATGGCCTCTCTCCAAAGCTTTTCCAGCTGACCAGAATGTGCTTGCGATTGCACTTCACGCGCAATGCGCGTCGTGAAGAACTTCTCTAGATTGGAAGCTTTTTCAGCCTCACTTAGCTCCCGTTTCGCTGGGTCTCTTCCTTGAACCTCCTCGTCTTTCGAGAACTGCGCGCCCCTAATCTTTGAGGCTAACCCGGGCGCTGAATCTACCTGATTTAAGAGCTTTTTGCGGAACTCCTCGGGCAATGCTTTAAAAGACGAAGACATTTCGAAGTGGTGGAATGCGCTGCTGACATTGGAGTTAACAAGAAGATAGGCGAGGAGGTCGAGGAAGGGCGCAGTCTGTTGTCTCAGCGAATCAGAAACCCTCCAATTTTCTTCATGGGCAAGATGGAAGATGTTAAAAATAGTTATGGCCGAGAAGTGCAGAGGTGGAGTGGTGGGATATTTTGGATGATGGCGTTGAAGCCGTGACCCAAACCCAGTATCGCGGTGCATAACATCCGATGACCGCACGTCGGGCATAGATACCCACTCAGTGCTGATGGTTTGCAGTGGATCGTCCACCGTTCCTTTGCACTGAAAGAACAGCCGCCACAGGGAGACAAGCTCGGTGAGTAGGGCTTCTGGGTCTCGCTTCTGCTTCTTAGAGGTAAGAGACCATAACAGGTGGTCGGTCATGAATGCAAATGCACGCCGCCACATAGGTGCTCGCGCGAGGCCCAGCTGCTCGAATCTAAACAACACTGTCGTCGGCGTGACGGTGAGGATAGATCCGTTGCAAAATCCAGTCACGACAGCATCAGAAAGACGCTCGAATATCCGAGCACCATTAAGAAGGGGAACATCGCTGAAAGACGGATTGGTCAAGGCGGGGCAGTCTCGGGAGGTATAGTTGCGTTCGAAATGCTGCCAGGCTCCCATCCCATCTCTCCGTCTCAAGCAATCATCGACCGCCTGCGCAGGCGAAGGGGTTGCAGAAGAGATTGTCGATGAGTGCGGCTTTTGCAAGCGTTCGGGGTCGACAGGCTCGGGCTGCCGTATTGGAAATCCGCCATCCTGTACATGTCTAGAGTATCGCCCAAGACGAGACCTTTGTACGGGAGTCTGCAGGTGTGAATCGGGTTTCTCGGGGACCGTGTCATCGATTGGGCTCGGCGTATGCGGTTCGGGTTGAGCTTGGGGGTTTGCGGTCCGTAGGGAGATGAAAGTTGCGCTCTGCTGCCATTGGAGGTTTCTTCGGCGAGCAATGCGCTGCAAAGACTGCCACCTGCACTGACGACAGACGTACGGACGTATCATGCTGCTCTGACAGATAAGCGCAGCACCATCGCCGCCATGATGTTCAGCATGCCATGTGGAACTACTTTTTCGCGGTGGACGGGGCTTGGAGCTCGACGGGAGACTAACCAGGACAGGAATGGCTTCCGATTCGACATCTGTGAATCCTGCGCTGTGACGCAGGCACACCCGTTCCGCAAACGCCTCTTCCGCATATCGACTGTTGGCAGACATTTGTGCTCGTATATAGTCCAGGATATTCAATTGATCAGCATTCTCTCTAGTATCCCTTTCTCGTAGCTATCATGACCACGCACATCCCCCGGAAACCGTACACGCAGGAGGAGCTTGCACAGCTGTATCCTCAACAGCTCGAGCTACAACTTGTGCAGATTGTAGGCAAACTCTCCTCACGGCAGAGCAATAGAATTCAACATGCCAATTGAGGGAAGCAAGCTAATCTGATTGCAGTTGCTCCGACATGGTCCGCCCAGATCCTGGCCCGGTCTAAGAAACGCAGCTAACGAGGGCATGCAGGTGAACGAAGCCCTGTGTCACCTCGCTTCCAGAATGTAAGAAATTATACGAAGCCAAGTGTGACGAAACTCGTCTGACTAGTATCTGTAGACCGGTCTCCGACCTTGTGAGTTGCCAGGCTTTGAGGCAAAGAAAGTTTAGTGACACGCTTAGATTGGCCATACTGCAACTCGGCAAGGCAGTTCTCTAGTGTAGTCATGGCAACTACCGACTGGTCCAAATGGGATCAATTGAAGTACCGCAGAAGGCTTGAGACGTTTGCAGTAGATGATGGGCCTAGTACGCGTTTTCCTGACCACCGTCCATTGTGCATACTAAACCCGATAAGTGATCGCGTCCGGTCCTAACGGAGAGTTTGATGCCATTTGGTATGCTATCAAGATCAGCTTCGCGAAGACTAGCTAATAAACGAAACACAGCCAGCCTGGGGAGCTCACAGATAAAGGTCGCGAGACAACACTGGCGCTAGGGCAGCGACTTCGCCATCTCTACGTAGACCAGCTACGCTATATGCCGAAACTCATAGCTGATAGCGACATGATTTACCTCAGAGCTACGCCTATCCCACGTGCCTTAGAGTCTGTTCAGCAGGCCTTTTATGGATTCTACCCCCCGAGCGCCAGGACTGCAGATTTCCCCACTCCTACCATTATTACAAGGACACCAGCGGACGAGACTTTGTTCCCTAATGATGGTAATTGTCGTCGCTTTGCTCATCTTTCTCGTGCCTTCGCTGCTCGAGCAGCTGAACGTTGGAATGACACAGAAGACATGCAGTATCTCTCTAAGCTTTTCTCCAAATGGATGCCTGGCAATCAGAAAGTAGCTGTTGACTCACATCCCCGCTTATCAGGCATAATGGACACGATCAACAGCACAGACGCTCATGGGCCTGAAACAAAACTTCCTAAGACATTCTACGACCCAAAAGCACGAGCTATTATTGACAAGATTAGCGTAGAAGAGTGGTATGCAGGCTACAAGGAATCGGCAGAATATCGTGCACTTGGCATTGGTGCACTCATGGGAGACATTACGAGCCGGATGACAGGCAGTGTAGAACGTAATGGCAGTGACGGTATCGTTGAAATCGGCGGTAATGACGGTGATCTGGGGCATGGGAGGGGAGGCGAGACTGATATTAAGTTGGCGCTCTCTGGCTGCCACGACACCACGCTTGCGGCCATTCTTACCAGCCTCGGTGCCTTTGATGGCGAGAAATGGCCACCATTTACGAGCCACATCGCGTTTGAACTATTTCGTACTAAGGCCACAGCGGACGCTTCAACAGTCCCTGTCAACACTTCTGTATTAGGCAAGGAGCTCAAGGGACAGAACAATACCATATCTCAAGGCTGGTGGCAAGCTTTGTTTGGGAAAACCAAGAATGAAAACACCAAATCAGGAGGAATTGCACGGCAATCCCTAGCCGAATTGACCGATGAGCAAAAAAAGGGCTTGAAGAATTACTATGTGAGGATTAGGTACAATGACAAGATCATGGAGGTTCCAGGGTGTGAGGCCCCGGGAAAACATTTGGATGGGGATACGAGCTTCTGCACGCTGGTAAGTAGAAGATTGTGTTGCCTAAATGTGGTCACTAACCGATGACCCCAGGAGGCGTTCAAAGCTATTGTCGACAAATACACACCAAAGAACTGGAAGCACGCATGTGCCTCCAACGTTGACGCACCTTCGATCCCGGCACAACCTGAGCCCGCGGGCTACGCCTAGATCTTCCTCTACGCCATTACGTCTCGCCCCTTCTGACCTCTACTTAAAAGTGTCCCGGAAATTCGCAAAAGATGCATATAGGAAAAGAGAACATTTTAAAACGACGGGAGTTTTGGTTAGATGCAAAACATTTAGAATGCAATAGATGCGCTATCCATACCAAATTGATCTTCATAAATACACTAGGCTCCCCGTCCATTTATCCTCAAATCTCCCCGCTACCGTGCAAAAGCCCGTGCATGTTCCCTCTCCTCCCTTTTCGCCACCGCCTTGACGGGAGGTCCAGGAATCGTGTACCCCGTGAACTTGGAGTACAAGTTGAACTGGATACCGGGATCCGTGGCCTTGTAGAACGTGGTCGCCGCCACACCGCCACTCAGCTGGCCAGTTCCGCTGCCCTCAACCTTGAAATTTACGCACTGGGGGTAGGCTTGTGCGCCATTGGGCTGGCCTGCGGCGTGCAGGGCGATGATCTCGTGGCGGACGACGTAGTTTCCTGGTGCGACGTTGGGAAAGGTCATACTGTGAGCTCACTCATTAATAACTTGCAAAGCCATGACTGGAAAAAAGGAATAAAGGTGAGAGCTATGGAGATATGAGGAGGAAAAAAAAAGGGGGAGGGGTTTTCTTACGACCATGAATTATTCGTCTTGACGAGATCATCAGTCACCCAGTTTCCTGGGTCGTTGCCCGATTTCCACGCCCCTTCGTCGAGCTTGGTCCAGAGGAGGGATGTGGGCGATGGCGTGCCACAGTCGCCCTTGCAATCCGCAATGTAGTCGAACACGGGGCCTACACGTACATTAGTCCATCTTTATCCCGTGTCTACAGCGTTCCATGCAGAGCAATAGCAATAACAAGGATTCACATACCTTTATGACTGACCGGCCATGTATCCCACACAAAAGTCACCTTGCTACCCGGCTTCACCGGCACATAAGCCCCATTGCTCTTTCCCTGCTTGTGACACACAATGTCGACCTTTGCAAATGAATCCGGAGTCACGAAGCCATTGTCTAGGTTGTCTGCTTGCCATCCAACGGTCGGTGGGATTGGGTTGTTGTACTTGAGCGCTGCGTTCCAGCCTGCATACCATGTGCCGTCGGCATAGACACCAGCAACGTGGCCGTGAGCGGCCGTCAGCGCCGGGAGAGCGGCAGCTAGGAGGTAGGATCTCATAGTGCCTGGGCGGTGTCGCCTAGAGGCCGCAAAGTAGATGGGAACGAACGCTTTGAGATCTTCAAGTGTACTCAAAGGGGATCTTCAGATTCTTTCCCTTCCGAAAATTGCGATTGTCAACCCAGGTTCTCTCTCATCCTCTATATACTGCTCCACGTCCTTAAGTCTGTGCAATCCGTGCCCAAGCCCTCCATTTCAATATCGCGATTATTAAACGGGCACCGTTTGACCCGGTTCTATGAGCTCGGTTCGCCTCGAAAGAGGAAGGCCTCTGCCGACAGTGTCACTTGATGTGGAGATGGACAGCTAGGGAATAGAAGCGATAGGCTGGATGCGAAGGGGACTAGAAGGATGTAATATCTGGGTGTGATACGGCCCTTTGGCGATGAGACGATTTAATATAAAGTTGACTCTTGATATAGACATGGACAAACTGTCACCGAGTAAAATCTCAACTCTTGAGAGAATAAAACGATAATGTGAATTTCATCGTAAAGTAAAGAATGGATCTTACATAACTGCTAGGATTTGACGAAACATCAAATGAGGGATGCGAAAGGAAAGGAAGACGAAAACAACTACCTCGAAGACACTAGCTTCTGCTGCAACGCACAACCCACCGGGTGTTACCAGGCCCCGTGGGGATGCCTCACTCCCTCTCCGCATTTATGTCGGACATGTGACATGTCGTCATAGCCGTACCTCCGCTGATGGCCGCAGTCTACCGAGAAGTAATCAAGATTGATGAATACGGGCCGGCATCCCGGCTTGCTTGTGTGCTCGCCTCGTCTTGGCGAGAGTATGTTCCCACATTCTCTCCTATCATCCATTGGTACGTAGAGATAAAACATACTAGATATTTATTCGTGAAATGATGCAGAGCAACGCTAGGGAGATTTTGCTTACTCCAAGGGAGTAGTAGACCGTACCAGATGACCGACCACCGGAAAATGCTTGCACAACCAGTAATATATACAGCGCCCAACACCAAATCAGATACCCAAAAAATACACAGAAGAATCCTAAAGACCGCCTCACCAAAGACACCATACCCATACCATGATAGGTCAAATATGAGAACATGCCTATCCTCGAGTAGCTTCAATAGCCTTCTCCAAACCTACAATGCGCAAGCTCTTGCCACGGCCAAGCTTGCCGCGCATCAGCCCCGCTGCGGGTATCATTGCATCGTCCCAAAATCTAAACACAGCCTTCATATCTCGGGGAACACCCTCCAAGACCACAGTTGAGACAGGCATGAAGGGTCGATCTTCTTCGGACACGGCGAGTATACCATACTCTGATGCGAACATGAGAGCCGTCGAGAAGGCAGCAGCCTGAGTACGTGAAAGCGAACCAACAACACTAAACTATATTAGCCCCTCTCCTGGTTGATAAAGTTATCATCGACTTACATATATATCTCGAAAAAAGCATCCAAGACATAGATATGTTCAGGCTCCAAGTCGCGCTGGCAAAAAGGCATAACCTCAACGACCTTAGTCGTAGTCCCTGGCGGGAGCGGTGACTTGGGCGTACTGGGCGTCTGTGGCCGTTCAGCGGATTTATCCCCAGAAAATGAGCCCCACGAGGGGCGGCGCAGCAGAGCTGGGAGATATGAGCTCACCTGGAGGCTCCCCCAGCCCGAAGACTGCTGCTGCTCGATCTTGAACAAACGTGTTTGGTATCGGTCCGTTGTTGCTTTGTAGCGCCAATGGTCCGCTGATCGAGGGATGGCAGGGCCTTTGCCTTCAGTTGGGGGAAAGATATTGATGAGTTCCGGAGGCTCGGAGCCCTCATCGACTTCAAGGAAATCGCCGGTCGGCGCAAGATCCATACCCATCAAACGCGCACCTGATAATTCTTCGGCGGAGCAGCCTCGACCTTTCCAAAGATAAACTCTGCCGGCATCTGTCGATATTATGTAGGTGAAACCAGAACACAAACTCTTGAGGGCGAAATCGACTTCGTCAAACGCGAGGTGACCTAGATGACGGCGTCCGCAAAGCATGTACTCTTTTGGCGCTGGACGCGCTCCTCGCCTTGTAATGGCAATGCCCCCAAGAGCATCGAAGAAGTTGGGTGTCTCTTTCCCTTGTCGTATTGAGACAAGCTTGCCTTGGTTCTGCTTTGCATAGTTTTTTGCGAATATCTGCACGTCATCAAGTGTAGGCTCCGGTACACCGTTTCCAGACCAAAGATAGACTTCAGTATTTCTAGCACCCTTCGCGTCACCGAATACGTGGGTGCACAGATACATCGAGTCCTGGAAAAGTACGTGTTCCTCTTGCATAGGGACAGGACATAGCTTTCCATCTCCTGTGACTTCATGAATCTGTTTTCGTAGCGTTCGAATCTTGCCGGCTGGGCCAAAATCGAATGGGGCATTCCTCAGTATTTGCACAGTGTCAATGTTCTCGGGTAATTCGCCTCTGGTCAATGGAGTTTCATCAAAGAACTCGTCAAAGATACCTTCTGATTTATGTGGGGCAGGTGATGCTTTGAAAGGTTCTGATTGAGGTCGATCACCACTCGCAGGCGGTGAAATTGGGAACGCCTTTGCTGACTGGGGCTTGGAAGGGGGTGGGGTGGACTCTCTTGATCTTTGCGCCACGAGTCCACCTAAGCTTGAGAGGCTGCCTAGACCAAGCCCTACCGGTTTCGGTTTCGGGGCTTGTGGTTTGGATTGCACCGTCTCCAAAGGTTGGGGAGATCGATTGAGGCCAGCGTTGGTCATAGCCTCTTCTTCATCAGCCCTTGTAGGTAGCTTGATAGGTGAGCTAGCCCTTGCTGGGGCGGGTGACGAGGAGGCGGACTGACGACCCCATAAAGCTGTAGCACTCTTCACGGAAACAGTAGGCTTGCCGGGAGAAGATTCTTCTTTGGTTGGCGAGACCTCAGCATTCGGGGTGGAGATTTCCTGAAGAGCTTGGGTCGCCGGCTTACTAGAAGGGGTCGGCAGAGGTCGCGATGATTTGAGCGGGGAAATTCTTCCGGAAGACAGTGATGGCGAAGGTTCGGACCTCTCTATGAAGTCCTGTGCAGGTGACTTTTTAGGCGTAGCCCGAACTTCAGACGAGACTTTTCTATCAAGATCCAAGGTAGCGGGCTTCCTCGGAAGGTCTGGCGAAGGTGATTTTTCGACTTTTCTAGACAGGTCCGGAGACTTCATGGGGGTGACAGACTTCTCTTTCAAAGAGTCTCTCGCCGGTGCCCGTGTCACTGGAGACTCCTCTAGCTTCTGGTTAGCCATAGAAGGATTAAAACTTGGAAGGACATGCTCGGCTTTGACTAATGGCTTTGCTACAATTGGCGAGACCTTTGGTGGTGATTCCTCCGTCTTAGTCGCGGCTTGTTTTGCAGCTGGTGCTCGCCTTTTTGGTCCACGAGCCCTTCCTTTGGTCATGTGCGTCAGTTCCGGTGCTGGCCCCTGCTTCTCCTGTTCGACAGATTTGGCCAATCCTTCGTTGGCGCTCCCAGCCGAGCTTCCGCCTGAAGCCATGGGAGGCGGTCCTCTCGCGAGCATACCGGCAAGGGCAGGGTTGAACCGATCAGCAAGCTTGCTGGGCTTAGCAGGCTCCTTGGATGCCAATGATGCGACTGGATGTGCTGGCTTCTCCGCTACGATAGGTTTACTAGATCGAAGGGTTTGGCGTAGTGAGATAGCTTCGGGGGTGGCTTCCCTCTCTCTGTCCTTTGGAGGCGGAACTTTGGAGTTGCTGTCTGATCGTCCTAGATTCTTCCTCAATGCCAAGGCTTCCGGAGTTGGTGTTTGTTTTGACAAGCTTTCAGGCCTCTTGAGCGCAGCTGAGCCTTCTTCTTGTGCCTTGGCCAACATTGCCGCTTTTTTGGTTATCAGACTCTCCTTGAACTCATCCCGGCGAACAGATGGTTTAGGTCCTCCCGTGATGTTCAACGCGCCTTTTCCGCGGAGAATGTTGTCTTTGAACGTGTCTGGAGCCACATAATTCTTCGTCTCTGTCTTTTTCAACTTGCCAAAGACACTCTGGAGTTCTGACACGTCATTTTTCTTTGCCGCGTCTGAAGTGTTCTGTCGCGATCGTAAAGTTGAGCGGAAGTCTTTCTTAGGTGGAGTGTCTGGTTTGGCCTTGCTTGATGGCGAGGAGAGCGGGGAGTCTTTAGAGAGGCGGGCAGAGGAGATGGGCGGTTTAGCGCTTGTCACGGTGGATGTGTCTTTGGCTAGCCCAGCGTCTTTTTCAATAGTTGGCGGTTCTTTTGCGGACTCGGGCTCGGGCTCAGCAGGAACTGATGGCTTGGGGGCAAATGTCGGTTTCGGTTTTGGCGAGGGCTGTCCCGTCTTTGCGGCCTTCTCGAGCTCGGGTGATTCCTCTTTCTTGGGAGTTTCGGATCTACGAAGAGCCACCGGTTTAAGCTGGATATCCTTGATGGGCGATGACCGGCCAGACCCGGCGGTGTCAGAAGGCGGGCTTTGCAAAGGGGCTCCTTTTCCGAGGTCAACACTACCACGCTGCTGCTTGATGCGACTTATCTCGCTCATCCAAGCAGGTTGCTGAGGGGGCGGCTGTTGCTGCTTGGGCTTCGGCGACTCGGGCTTGTTTAGAGCGCTCTCTAGCCAACTAGACTTTGTTGGACTCCACCTTTTTGATGGACTCGGAGGCGAAGTCTCATCCTGCTGGCGATTGTCCTCGCTGAAGGTAGATGCTACGGATTTGTGTCGACTGTGGTGTGGAAGAGCAGGCTTAACAAACTCGGCTCCGGCAGTTGTATCTTTTGTGATAGTTAGATTGCTCGAGCTAGAGCCCGGACGTGAGGAGGGCTCCATAGAGTTATCGCGACTTAAGCTGCTCGGCCTTGAATCCGCCTTAGAGAGCGAGCCGTATGCGCTACCGCGGTTGCTGAGGGTCGAGTTCTGTCTGCTCAGGCCTTGAGGGGCCTGTGAGCTCCACCTTTTGTTGACGCTGTCGCTGCGCTTAAGCATGGCACTCTGGACGAAGCCGCCCATACCCTTGGTGGGAGATATAGGTCGCTCAGGGCGGTCGGGGGATATCCGCCCTTGCGTCGGCGACATTGCCAATCCCCGTGCTGAGCTCGCGCGATCCCCACCGTCAATTGAAGACCCGTGCTCCGATGGAGGCGCAAATTTTTGTGACTCCAGAATAGGCAAAGGTGATTTGGCCTTTCCAATCGGCTCAGAATCGCCGCCCGAGATAGACGTATTGGTGGAGAAGCGATTGCTGCCTGTAGCACTTCCGCGCATGGAACCACTCGATCGTACGCTCTCCGGAGGTGGACTACCAGCGTCGGGCTCTGTCGTCGACTCTCTCGACATGCCGGGTAGGTGTCTCCTACTGGACAAGGAGCCCACCTCAGAGACGGTGTCATCCTGATTCCTCCTGTATGCCGCAGAGCCAACACCCCGATCAGGTGTTTGTTTAAACCAGGATGGGTCTTTTGTGCCCAGCGACTGCGCAATTTGGTTTCTCGAGGGTGGTGCTTCGGGTGAAGCTGGCTCGGGGGTGTTGTGGGAAGAACTCGCCGCCATCTTATCAGCAGCATTAGAGGCTACCGAAAGAGGCCGTCGTGGGCCACCTGACTGAGGTCTTCGCTGCCATGAGAGAGTGCCCGAGCGGCCTAATGCTACCGCGTTTGGCGCCGGTTTCTTTGGCTCGTCATCCTCGAGGAGCTGTGCAGGTGAGCCTGTTAGCCGTTGTAGGGAATCTTCGCGGGCTGTCTGTTGCGAGGGCAGTTCCATGTTCGGTGTAGGCGCGTCGGCGGCCTTCTGCTCGACGCTGCCGGGAGTATCGGCAGCGGAGCGCAGCGATTGTGGGGTGGAGGGTTTGTCGGGTGAGAGGGAGCGCGCGCGTTCTGTGTTGACCAGATGCATCAGACAAGATGGAAGTAACAGATGCAAGGGGAATGGACAACGTACCGGCTCTCCGAGCTAGTCGCTCGCTGCGGCCCTGGATCAGCTCTTCTTCAAGTTTTTTGACCCGCTCAGCGTCCTGCTGGTCTCGTTGCTCGGACAGGGCTCGCATCCGCAGTAGGAACTGGTCCACCTCGTCCGAATTTGACATTATGATAAAGGGGGGCTCAGGCCTAGTAAACACGCCGAGTCGTGCACAAGACGCCGCACGCGTGGATGAGGATGCTGCAGTGAATGGTAATCCTGGAGAGAGCTCAAGCCAAACACACGGACGTTCAATTACACGAACTTTCGGTTACCTCATGCTTGGCCGCCGACGACCCCGGGAGTTTCACGTTGCTGAAACGGAGGATCGACGCGGGTAAATTCGAGCACGCGACGCAGATTGCGGAAGATGTACAGGTCGAAGAATGCGGGTGCAGATATTGCATGCAATTGAAGCTTTGTTGCTGCTGTTTGTGTTTGTGTTTTCCCCCCCATCACACGCTGGCCGCACCGTTGCCGCGCTTGCAGCTCCGTCGCCCTTTCCCAATTTTAGCCCAATGGCAGCGGCGCCTTCCTCCTTGCAGCCCGCCCACCCTCACGCGCCTCTCTGCCTCTGACGCCCACGCCGGCATTGGCCTCAAGCTGTCAATATAGGAACAAGCGGCTCTTTGCGTCCTGCACCACCCACTGCAGCCCATCCTGCAGATTCATGCCCGTCATTGCGCTGCACGCCATGATGGTCCACTTGTGCGTCTTGATCGAGTCCAGCCCGAGTCCCTGTGCCCGCGTTAATTGGCCTGGCAACGGACCACTCACACGCTGCGTCATCACGTACCTCTCGCACCTCGTCTTCGCTCATGGCGGTCCCTACATCGCTCTTGTTTTTGAATACAAGTAGACTGGCTCCCATCAGACGCTACAGCATGTGAGCAGCAGAGCACCAAATTTTTCGTGACAACGAACCTCTTCCAGTAGCAACCCCTCTAGCTCGCGCCGACAATCATCGAGACGCTCGCGATCTGTGGCATCGACAACCCAAATGAGCGTGTCAGTCTTTTCAAAGTAGTTTTTCCAGTATGTTCGCAGTGTCTTTTGACCACCCACATCCCCTAGGTCATCAGCAAGATCCCAGAGGTATGCTTTATACGGGTACCGTACAAATGTTCAGTTTGTACCTTGGTTCGTTAGTAGCCGCCCATACGCTGATCTTGATTGGCATACCCTTCGTATTCGATGGTCTTGATGATGAAGCCAAGTGTCGGGCTAACGCTATTGACGTCCTCATGCATGATTTTCTTGACAATCGTCGTCTTACCTGCGTTGTCCAGTCCTCTGATGCCAATTTTTAGCTCAAAGCTTGTGCAAGAGGCAACCAATGGAACGTACAGCATCAAGATCCGCATCTCCTTGTCCTTTAGACGAGCTTTCCGTAATATCGACAGCATCTTGGGTGGTTGTGGTTGTCGGGTTTCTGTGGTCGAGGCAGAAGCCAAACAGCAGAAGTGGAGCAGCTTGCGCTCGGCTAAACTTTCCATGTACGGAATCGGGAATGTCTTGTCTATACAATCTGCAGAATGCTCAGGAAAGAGCAGGGGCGCCAGAGAAGCAGTCACGGGCAGGTGGGCCATTTGCTTCATGATACCAAATTACGTCCATCCATCCAGCCAGCATCCCGCCTTCGGCTCCCCATTTCTCTCACGCCGACTCTCCGCTAAGCAAGACATTCACTCTCCAACGGCGCAGTCGCTCACCGCTTCCATCTTCTATATTCTAGAGAGACGAGTACAATCTCTCACCCCGTCTCTGTCTAGCAGCCTATTTAGTCAGCGCCCGTTTCACCAACTCTTGACACTTCTTGCCCTTCCTATTCAACTTCCTTCACACTCCTCCAGTGGGCTTGTGCAATGACATCTCTCGCTTGTGTGGCCCGAGAGCCGCCCCATGCAGCTTCGGAAAACGCCAACGACGAAACCGTATGCTCAATAAGTGGACGCCAGAACCTTGGTTATATGACTTGGCAGCAGAAGCAGGACTTTGCGAACCACAAGGTAAGTGAGAATGTTACTATAATTACTGTTAGCCCGCCGGGTAGTATGCTATTGCAAACAGCTCTCTTCTTCGCCCGTTTCCCGCGGACTTAGAACCTTCTTCATCACAGAGCTGGCCGCTTACATATAATAGAAAGGTTACAACTACAATAAGGCCGATCAGTCATCTAGCAAACGTCCCGCCCAACGAAAAATAGCGGGCGACACTGTAGAGAACACAATAGTACCTGTTGAGGCAACTGGACCCACCGTACCTTCCAACCTTGGGACCGCTGAGTCAAATCACGCCAACTGCGACAATTGCGACAAATGCTACAACTATCACCATACGAACAATCCTAACATGACTTCGACTACGAAACACCAATTTCCAATGGCAATCTATGTGCCCCCTCATTTACGAAACAAAGCTCACTCCAGCGTCAGCGTCCCCCAACCGGTAGACGCCCCCCCAGTAACCGCTCCACCAGTGACCGCTCTGCCAGCAGGCCCTTCGCACGCAGAGACACCGCCAGTCCAAACTCGATCAGAAAAGAAAGGCTCATCCGTACTAGACCCTACACCGTCTGCAGCCACGGCGAATCCCCCTAACGGGTACGGAACATGGGGAGGATGGGAAGCACCAAAGCCAGACCCCACACTGCCTGCAGCCACGGCGAATCCCCCTAATGGGTACGGAACATGGGGAGGATGGGAAGCACCAAAGCCAGACCCCACACTGCCTGCAGCCATGGCAAACCCTCCTAACGGGTACGAAACATGGGGAGGATGGGAGCCAGAGCCAGAGCCAGAGCCCCCTCAATCTAAGCAACGTAATTCTCGCCGGCGCAAGCCGCCCCCCAGAAGGGCGCATCAGTGGCCGAAGATGCGCGACATGAGGGCGCACTCTACCGATGATGCTGAAGACGACGGTGATGGAGGAGTTGCATGCAAGTCTGACAGCAATGGAGACCCACACTACGACGTGAAGAAGCTTATAGACTGGAATGGTGACTGGCTACCTCCTCCCGAGTCCTGGGGCGCACGGAAGGGTTTCGAAGACCGTCACTTTGGAGCCGGTATTGAGAAGTGGATCAATGGCCACGACAAGAGCTGTACGGTCGATCTCACCAATGAGCTGAGCTCTCTGGACTTCTTAGGTAGGAAATTGGAGGATGGGTCTGTTGATGAAGCTATGGTAAAGGTTACCACAAAAGAGCTAGCACCTCGAACCTGGGTTCCCGCGAAGATTGAAGGAGACGCCCCCCAGCAATTTTGGCGTGCCCACTCATCACGAGCTCCTCCGGCCCTGAGTGATGTGGAACTCAGCGAGCGCCAGCCGTTCTGGGAAAACTACCCTGCAGAGAAGTCCAGCTGCTTCCTTGACCCGCCTCTTGCGCCTGCGGCGTGCCTCGACTCGGAGGACCTTGAGAACAAGCATCCTCGTGTTCAGAATTCGGCTGCCGACTCAGTACGAGAGATTAACGAGATTAGAGAGAACAAAGCTCGTAGACAACAGCGAAGAAGGAATCAGCCACTTCCACCTACAGTACCTCTTCCTCCGGTGCCTCAGTTGCTCATTCCTACAGCCAACGTTTATCTTCGACCCGTCAAAGCCTCAGATGCTCCAGCAATCAGAGTAAGTAATATTGTTCAACAGAGATAGATTGCCATAGCGCTAATTATTTTAGGATATTTACAACTGGTACGTTGCTGAGACCATCGGTGCTCCAGAGTACACCAATCGCACGACGCGTCACATTGTGCATCGAATGAATGTGGTCACGGAAGAAGGCCTGCCCTACATTGTAGCGGTCTCACGTAATGGAAGGCCGAACACAAATGTTGGGTTCATTACTGAAGAAATCGTGGGGTTCGCATCTCTTGATGATTTCTGCGACAAGGGTAGCATGTACCGTTTCTCTTTCGAATTGGAGTTCTACGTACATCCCCAACACACACGGAAGGGTATCGCCAAGTGCCTACTTGACAGACTCCTCGAGACGGTGAGCACTGGTTATCCCGTCAAGGGAGGCTATGAGTGGATCAATCGCGGAGAGTACCTCAAGAACGGTGCTCGTCGTGTTGTCAAGACAATCAACGTCTCCGTTCCGCATAGCGAGTCAGAAGACATTACTTGGTTGACAAGCTTTCTGCGCAAATTTCAATTCCGCAAAGCTGGCCATCTCATCAAGATGGGGTATAAGAAAGATCAAGTGTAAGTGCGAACTTACGTGTAGCAATGTTGAGGCTAATTTTGCCAGCGTCGACGTCACCATCTACCAACACAACACTAGCGAGTTGATTGACCCGAAAGCTCCCCCTCGAGACCCTCTCTAGTGGGTATGTCCCCTACCAGATCAATTCACTTCTGGCATCGAAACTGATTCTTTCTTAGATCACTGTTTTCACCCCCCGGTTCAGAACCTTTCTCAACGCGAGCACGTTCCCCAACCTATGACTGCATTCTGCGGAATAATGACCACTTCTAAGAGCAATCCGACATGTCTATAACTTCGACTTGTCCGCTAGTGATTTGGTTTCAATCTGTTTTCTTGGACAATAGGCATCGATATCTTGCGCATGCTTCAACCCCTGAATGCCAGCTCCATGGCATGATATAAGCAACTCTTCTGTAGCACCCAGAACGATTTCAACTCCTATGGGGGACACACAGGGCATGTAGACTAGCATGAGTAATTGGAATTCTTCGAGAAAGTGTTTAAACTTTTGAGTGGGGCCAGATACTGTGATATTTACTATTCCAAGGCACTTCTCTCCCTACTTGAACGACATGACAGGGTGATTTGATGGATTGATTTTTCGTTATTGCTATGCAAGACATATTCCTGAATGATAGATGGTAGGGTGCTCCGAAATAGAGTCAACACCGAAGCCATCCTTTCCCCCTCTATGAGCTACTCTACTCTACTCGTAAACCTCTCCCTGATCCCGCTCTTCTCATGGAAAAACCCACCCCATTATGCCCACAGCCCAGACACAGTCTCGACGGCCCTCTCCACCACCGCCTTGACCCTCGCCTTCAACGGCGCGCTCTTGCATTCCACGTCCAGATCCTCCAACCACACGCGCGCCGCATACTTGTCGAATCTGATTTCCACACCTGGAACGGGAATCCCCAGATTGAGCAGTCGCTTGATCTCCTGCTTGTCGGATGCGTCCAAGTCGATGTCGACATCGACGTCCATGGATGGGGCGGCAGCGACCGAGAAGGCGTCTGCGGGCGCGTCGATGGCCTTGGGCGGGGCCGTTGAGGCATCGAGGGGTGGTAAGGAGGACGAGTTGCGTGGGTACCGGACGGGTGATACGGCGTCGGCGCCGAATTGCGCTTCGAGGAAGAGGAAGAGCCGATTTAGGCGAGTGGAGGGATCGGGGGTGCGGTGGGGATGGGAAGATTTGAAGCGATGTGACAGTCCGTTCTCTTCTACCTTGGGAGGCGGGGTGTGTGAATGTTGTCGTGATGATTCTATAGAAAAATTTTGAGTTAGCACTCTGTGCGTTGGAAGCGGTGAGATTGGAGTACTGGAGGGACTTACGCTTCACGGCAGCAGGAGAGCTTTCTACGGTGAACAATACAGCGAGAACGGCATCGGCAATGCCGTCGTTGATCGTATTGCCTTCCCACTCGACTTCTACCGATCCGCCAGGTCGGCAAATAACATTTACGCAGTCCATCACTATGTACTTTGTGCTCGTTCTGCTGACCTCTTCGTCTGCTTCTTCCTTGTGGATACCGTTCCCGTTGACTTCCTTGCCATCAACGGGCGCGTCCGTGATATTTTGTTCCTTGATAGCGCCGAATGTGCCCTCCAGTGCCCATCGTATTAGATCTACACCGGCGGCTGAAAGCGTGAGATGTTGCCGGCAGACGATTGTCGTGGTTGTGAGACCTGCGTATTCTTTCAAATCTTCAGGGGCCATCAGAGAGATCTTGAAGTCGTTTTGGATCAAGACGCCGCTGATAAGACTAGGCTCTTGCGTGTCCTCGTCTGCTGCCAAGTCTTTGCCGTCTTCATGCTTGGGAGGAGGCAAAGGTGGCGATATGGACGCGAGTTTTCCTACAACTTTGGCGACTTTGTCGGTCTTGAAGGGTATGCGGAGTTCTTCGCAGTTTGCAGGAGAGTAAATCTTGACCGGGACAGCTTTTTGCGCGTTGAAACCAAGGAGTTTGGATTTAAGACGTGTCATGTTACCCTTTTCACCATGCACCAATATCTATTATCAGGGGTTAGCGGAGTTCTACAGTTTGACATGTAGTGAAACAGCGCGGTGCAACTTACAACAACTGGGGCATTGACTTCCTGCACAAAGTCCATGTTTTCCTTGCCATCAACATGAGCTGCAAAGCTGTACTCTTGGACTGTGCACCGACGGGGTATCATGACTTGCTCGCCTTCTTTCTGTCCCGGTCTTCTCGCTGTATTTGCGGACTTGTTCGTGATGGCGGGTATTTGTTCGGGCTCATGTACGATTTGCTTTGCCATTGTGCCTTCAACCGAATAACCTGTAATAACAACGCCATTTCGCGGATCCGGAGCCCATCGTTCTAACAGCTCACGCGAGGGGCCACTCTGCATCATACCGGGGGATGCCAACATGACGCAGCCTCCTACGTCGTCAAACCGCTCTAGTGACTTCAATGAACGTACAAAGCGAAAGTCCCACGGCCCACCGTAGCCAGCTTTGCTGGCGTCACCTGCAGCCTCTGCTTCGGCTAAGCGTTCGCGAAAAAGCCGCTTGATATTGTCGTTCATGGCGGAGACGTACGTCTGGTAAACGACCATACATTTTCGAGCAAGGGCGGCGTTGTAGTAGATTGGAATCTTCTGGTATTCTGGGTGCTTGGCCCAGTATTCGTCCAAGATGAGCAAGAGCTCCTGAGCACGACCGAGGGCGAAGACAGGAAGAAGAGCACGGCCACCACGGTTGAGAATGCCCGTTATGGACTTCATCAGATCTATCTCTCGTTGCAGACGAGGTGTGTGCGTTGAGATGCCAAATGTCGACTCAGTGATCAAGACATCAATCTTCACGTTTTTTGGTACTGAAGCAGATACCAAGTGTCTATCTTCCTCTCTTGAGTAATCGCCCGTGAATAAGATGTTTAATCCCGCAATCTCAATCTGAAACATAGCAGCACCCAAGACGTGGCCAGCAGGATATGGTGTCACCCGAACACCCGCGATGGTATGTGTGGTATAGAAATCGATGGCTTCGATCATAGGAAACGTGTTGAGATGGTCTTGCTCGGTATACATTTGGACTTTTGTTTCGGCCGAACTGGAGATATTACCAACACGAACGGAGTCTTGAATCAGCCATTTATAGATCGCTTTGGTGGCGTGGGTCATGAAGACTCGGCCTTTAAAGTTTGTCTTTGCGAGGACGTAGGGGAGTGAGGCAGCATGATCGACATGGAAACTTGTTATTG
Organism: Periconia sp. TS-2; assembly: GCA_030378425.1. Lineage (NCBI taxonomy): Eukaryota > Fungi > Ascomycota > Dothideomycetes > Pleosporales > Periconiaceae > Periconia > Periconia sp. TS-2. The sequence goes on along the minus strand of JASNQO010000027.1, from coordinate 48,771 downwards.
TCAGCAGCTTTCCGATGATGGTTCGTAGCCAGGGTGCTATGGCAGGTGTGTAGGTACATCAAGACCAAGGGAGTCAAGACACATCATCGGAGTCGAACAGGTGGGATGCAAACGATGTTCCATTGTTTCTGAGATACAGAATGCCGACGGGCAATACCGTCTAGGCCGTGTCCGACTACAATGAAACCGCCATCCCAATTTCCTCCTCAGAGCCACGACAAACGCAATGAAAAGCGTATTACTCACTGTGATATTAAGAGCAGGTCGACAGTACTGAGGTCGAAGTCATCGTAGAAGGGCATGGCAGAGAGACCCTCGTGGGCAGGATGCATGCCAGCATCCAGCTACAACACTGTCAGCTTCTGTGTCGCATCTTGTCTATGCAGCTTCAACGCACCATGACCGTCTTGCCCTTGTACTGTAAAATGTGACACGAGCGGCCGACCTCGTTGCCGCCACCTAGACAGAGAAACATGAGCTCATCAGAAGGGTCCACGGGATCATCGTCATCGGGCGCCATGGCAGCGTGCTTCCGCTTTGTCGCCATGGCGTCTACGGCAGGCCGAGTCTTTCACGTCTAAGGTAGAGGCGGAACGCGAAGGATGGAAGTCGCCAGAGTCGCAACGTTTCCGTAAAGGCAGTTAAATCGTGAACATGGGCCTAGTATGACAGACACCGCAATGCGCTGCTGTGGCGACTGCAGTGAAAGCAGAGCATCGAGCTTGCGCGCAACGACTGGGGGTATTGTTCTCTCGCAGCCATGCGGCTGTCGGTTGTTATTCGATCGCACCTGCCCGAGGTTTAGCCGGGCACGGACCCCCCCATTCATTCAAGGTGAGAGGGCAACGACCGCACTCCCACTCAAGGCATCGCACCTCCTACAATCCTCAACCCACCCGCACGCGCGTCCCGAGAGCATCCAGCACTGCCATCGTCGCCGAACTCGCGATCAGCCTCAACCAGCAGCTGCAACACGTTCGCCCGTCGATGACAAGCAGATAGAGCCGCGGTCAACGCCTGACCAGCCCTCGCCGAGGAGCGCAACACGCTCGCTCACCCGCTGCCCATCATGGCTCACCCGCAGTACAACCAATACCAGCAGAACATGCACAACATGCCGCCGCTACAGACGCAGAACCAGATACAGAGCCAGCGCGCCTTCTCGCCGCCGTCGTACCAGCAGTCGCCCGCCGCCATGTCGCCCACTTCCGCCGCCATCCCCCCAGCGAAACGGCAGCGCCTCTCGCCCACGCCCACGCCTGCCTCACCTTATGGCTCGCCCTTTCCACACTCGCCGTATGGAACATCACCATACGCGACGTCGCCGCCGTCGAACCACTACCTTTCTCTCCCTCAGTCACCCGCAAACACACAGCCAATGCAGTCCTTCAACCAGCCGCAACCCTATCAACATGCGCATGCCGCCGATGCGAAGCCACCACCACAGGGCTCTATGCCACCGCCTCGAGTCCCCGCCAGCAGGACCCAGGACAACGCAGAGCTGGAGAAGGCCAACCCGCGGGACATGGACGTCAACAACATCAGTGATGTCTTGACTGGCTCTGGGATTGATCTACGCGCTGAAGAGGAGGCAATGCTTAATGTTGGAACTCGCAATTACGGAACATCTTTCAATTCGCAGACTTCCGGCTCGACCATCTCTCCTCATGGCAGCTTCAACCAGTGGACACAGCAAGCCGGCCACGGCGCCTTCCAGGGAACCGGTCCGTTGAGTCAGGCCACAACAAAGGAAGACCAGGAGGCCGACTTCATCCGCAAGCATGAGCAAGCCGCCCGCATTCTCAATGAGACGGCCGCGCAGCCCCTCACCGATCCCTTTCTCTTGGCCGGGGCACTACGACAGCGGGTAGCAAAGAGGGCATATGAGCATGGTGTGAGCCTCAATCTAGAAGGCTTGTTCGACAAAATCCCTGAACGCGTTCCTCAGAATGTTTCCCGCAGCACCCTAGAGAGTGCAGATGGCGAATCCATTGTAGGACTCCAGGCCTCCAGTTTGCTGAATCAGAATTCCTCCCTAGTGGACATCTTGTCCCTTATCTCCCTTGCAGCAGAGGACCGTGTGCGGACTGTTGTCGAGGATTCCTTCGCCCTATCTCAGGGTCGTCAGAACACGTCTCAGGGCATCGTGCCACCAACCCTTGTTGATCTAGCTGCCATCAATGGTGACACCATCTCGACGACGGTTGCACCTGTGAACCTCTCCAAGACCGCATGGGAAGCAGTGCCGGATAGCGCCATAAGCCCCATGACGGTCACTGCTCAAAAGCGTAAGTTAACCCACTTTCCCTTCGCACATATCTTCGGTTTAACGACAACACAGAACCTCTCAATGCTGCTCGACTCCCAACACCACCTTCAGAACCGCCGGCCACACCACAGCCAACGATTCAAGTCAAGGAAAATCATGTGGCGAATAGTCTAAAGCGCAAGATAGCTGAAGATGAGCGGTTTGAGAACGCTCGGGTCCAGAAGCGAAAGAAGCGTCTGCAAGGCAACTCGGCTACACCGGCGGACACACCCATCATTGCGCCTCTTCCGCCGCCTGAGAAAATGACCAAGAAGGAACGCGACCGCATAAGCAAGATGGGCCAAACAGAGGAAGTTCTACATCGCAAAGCAAATGAAACCGCCAGCATGGCACTTGGTGGCAAGAAAAAGTACTCCTGGATGATGGGCGGGGCCGCGTCGGGCGCTTCTACTCCAAGGCTCAACACAGCCGTTGGAGGGGCTAGTGGGACTGCTACCCCAGCTCAGCAAACGGATAAAGCGTTACTTGCAACGAGGAGAAAGTTCCAAGGCGGAAATCTAGAGAGCACATTGGGGCAGAAGATTGAGATTAGAGATCTGGTGCATGTGCTTGAAGATGATGGAAAAGAAAGGAAGACGCTGGTTCAAATCTTGGCCCGGCTGAGGAGCGGTGATAAGGATGACAAGAAAGTTGAAGATAGGAGGACAGCGGTTGCACCAGCTCGTTGAAAAGATATAATAACGGCGGCAGAGCAGAGAAACCGCAGGGAAAGTTCTCTATAAGGGCCGTCATCACCCACGTTCATCAGCGGCGGCGTTTTATGGATCGGGTCGGGAATCTGCATAGGCCCCTTGAAGGTCTCGTGGGGAACTTGTTTGGTTGATTTCTAAAACTTTGTCTTAAAAAGCAGTGCATTTGGCCTACAAGAGCCGCTTATCTACTGAATGGAGGGGGTAATACGTAAGCCAGAAGATTGTATGAGAGACGTTCCATGGATGTTTGTGGCATGGTGATGCGTGCGTTGACGTACAGATTGAGGCTTCCGCGCGGGTGGAACACGTGGGGATGATCTGCGCAAGCCACACGCACCCTATCTCTTTGTCTCTCTACCTATGTCATGCCGATGGCACGTGAATTCTTTTCCCGCTTCTGTTCTTCTACCAGTATCATTGTGGAGGCGGATTGCGTATGCTCTGCTCTTGCCACTGGTGGGTGGTGGCAGCATCGGAGTGCACTTGACCAGGCGGCTGTCTGGAGACGCTAAATGGAGATTCTGCATGTTGGAGGTGGACCGTGATGCTTGCTATACGTACTACTGTATATCATAATGCTCGGCAAACAAAGACTACAACAAAAGCAGCACAGATGATTGAGCAAGATGGTCACGACCAAGCATCTTTACGCGGCCGTTGACGTTGTCTTTGATTCTGGGCATGCATCCTGCACCGCCCCCTCGACCTTAAGTCCGTGCAGCTGGAGCGCAAGACCTATCCAGTCACGGCGGTGTCTCACAAAGTAACAGTCTCTCACTTCCACTGATATCTGGCGCGCATCTTTTTGCTGTGATCTCCGCATAAACCGACGGACCGCGCTCTCTTCCCATCCAAAAGTCAGCTCATTCATCCTACGCCGCGGACGTCCCGCCCCGCCAGGCTGCCGCCATGGTCCTCAAGAAGCGCTTCACAAACTTGGGTAGCTTAATCAAGCGACCGAACGGTACGAATGCGGAATCTCGTCTTGGAGCAATAACTGATCAAGCGCGTCTAGCACAGGATGACGCTTCCACAGATACTGGCGCTGATACGCCGGAGGCCAATGCCGCCCGAGGCGTGGTGAGTACCCAGGACACATCCTTAAACCACGCTGATGGCATGACAGAGACTCTTCTGCGAATCCGGCGCGGCAAACTCGGTATGCGCTCGCGACCATATTCCCGAACTACGAAACTAACAGCGCCCAGGGCGAAGAAGTCTTGCACCTTCCTACCATCGTCGAGTCGGCCGTCGCAAGTCCCGCCGCAGCATCGGCAGCTGCGTCGCAAATCCGCAAGTTCCTCTCCAAGGACAACTACAGTCGCCCGCACGTTCAATACAATGCGGTCATGCTCATTAGGATCTTGGCCGACAATCCAGGGCCCTCCTTTACCAAAAACATGGACAAGCAGTTTGCTGAAACGGTCAAGCACCTGCTCCGCAACGGACAAGACCCGAGCGTCGCACAGATACTGCGAGAAACATTAGACGCACTAGACAAGGAGAAGGCGTATGACACAAATCTGAGCATCGTGTTCGCTATGTGGAAGAAAGAAAAGCAACTAATGGCAAATGCTGCGAAAACTTTTGGCCCTCGGACCCTCAATGCGCCACCATGGCAACCTCAACAACAGGGAGGATTCAACTCCGGAGGGGGAGGAGGAAATGCGTCGTCAAGAACACTTCCAGCGCCTGTAGAGCTAGCTGCTCGCATCGAAGAAGCACGTACGTCGGCGAAGCTGCTTCTACAACTTGTACAGTCGACTCCTCCAAACGAATTGCTAGGCAATGACCTAGTCAAGGAGTTTTCGGAGCGCTGCATGTCGGCTCAGCGAAGCATACAGGGCTACATCAACTGCGACAGCCCCTCTCCAGACGATGACACCATGCTTACCTTGATTGAAACAAACGAGCAGCTGTCGCTTGCTGCGTCAAAGCACCAGCGTGCAGTTCTGCAGGCCCGACGCCTTCAAGGGCCGTCACCCTCACTTCCCCCAAACAATGCGGACAGTGCAAACAGTAATGCTATACCATCTCAGCCTACCCAGCCTACCATATACCAACCCAAACCGCAACATCCACCCCGGACCGACGCCCCACTCCTTCCACCGATCGACCTTGAAACAGCAGAACAGAAACCAAATCCCGCCAGCTACAAGAAAGAGGACCTTCCTCTTCCCCCGGCTCTCCAAGCAGCCCCTGGTCGGCAACGAACAAGCTCCATGCCCGAACCCGAAGACAACCCCTTCGCCGACCATCATTCATCAGGATACACTGCACCCGCTGGACCTCCGCCTTCACAGCGCGGCGAAGACGAGTCTCTCGCGCTCGGCTATAACGCGGCTCCACAACCGGGATTCCAGTCAACCCCATCGTATCTGGGCCGACAGGAGAGCTCTGCAAACAATCTGACCATGCACGGAGGTGCTCAGCGGCAGTTGACGGAAGAGGAAGAGTATGCGCGTGACTATCCGGCTGCAGGACGCGACCCAGAAACACCGGAACGGACAAGGGCGCGGCAGGGGAGCGATGTATCGCCTATCGCGGAGCGGGGCGCAGTGACATATCGGTATTGAGGGAAATGTGGCAGAGAAGAGATGCTTTGTATTTCGTTTCATAAGCCAGCGGGATTGGTCCGAGGTTTTTTTACTAGGTAAACTAGAAATTGACTTATTTTATAAAAAAAAATAAAATAACTTAAGAATCAGTAAATATAGGAAGAGAGTGAGCTAGGATAACTAGTAAAGAAGCAAAAATAAACTGTACCTATCCTACCTATCCAACTATACTACTGCTGCTGCTATTAACCTCTCCTTGTAAACCTAGAGTACCCCCCTACAACTAGCTATTTCAGCACTGAGTAATCAACTTCAAGCCTTACATGGGAGCTTCGAGCTACAACTTCTACTTTGCACACATACACACACAGTCCTGCAAGGGGAAGAATTATGTCTTCACGGGGAGGGTTGCGGAGGTAGCAAATCCTCTCAACCCAAGTGCATCAAAAACAATGTTGGTTAGACCAATGACCAATAGAAACAGAAAGGTTCAAAAAGGCCGAAAGTGTCGGCCGAGTAATCCTCGTCCGGGTAAACAGCTAAAGGCGATGATAAGGCAGAACAAGACAGAGTGAGGCGCGAGCAGGGAGCAAGTAACAAATGAAACGTAAGTCTGCATTGGGGGGTTGCAAGCCACAAATTTACTTCGCCACATTCGCACATTTGTGGTTTCTCACCAGTTCGGGCTTCAGCCTGATGCCCATTTAGATAGATATTTTCACGCTCGTCTCACGCCGTCCTTGCACCTAGCGACACGGGCAATTGTGGAAACCTCGTGATCATACAAGTCAGAATCGTAAACTAGATCTCCCAGTATGGATGCCGATGCAACAGGACCAGACTTTGATCATCAAATTCAACGTGAAGTTGACGATCAAGTCAACAGCCAGATGCCAAAGCCGACTGACATTGCTCCGGAATTTCTGCAACAAGACAGTGGATTCGAAGATAATAGTTCGGCGTCACTGTGGCCATCTGGGGCGCACCTTAATCCATATCTCACTCCCACACCATCGTATACTTTGCTATCGGATGCTTTGCCATCGATCCCTGACCTCGAAAGAAAGAATCCTCTTGATCCTACCATAGGTCTTCCAGGAGATATGCTCCCCGCTGGGACATTCAATTCAAATCCAGACTCTACTACCAAGGGACGTCTCCAGCCATCTACTAAAGGCAACAAAATCGAACCAGACTCTCATATTACGACAACACCACATTTTTCCTACAATCAAAAAGCTGAAGCCCCGATCGGCGTCGTACTTTCAGATACCAGAAAATTCAAATGCACCATTCCAGCATGCAAAGATCTCACTTTCGGCCAGTGGGCAGACTTGCAAATACACTATACTCAACAGCACAATCGAGCTATGCAGCGGAAATTCATAAAAAGGAAGAAATATAAAATCTCAGAAAAAATCAAGCGACCTCCAAGACAGACTATGAGAGATGCCACATTGGCAGCCCCCTCACCTAGTGCGATCCAGATGAAGACGATCCATTCTCAGCAAGAGCATCCAGACCAGATTCCAGTTGGTAGTCAGAGCTTTTCCAAACGGGAGGAGGTCAATAGCGGTATCTCTGCTCAGGTCATTGCGCACAGCCCTGTTGGTTCTGGGGACGACGATAATCGGGTATCGGAATCACCCTCAGAAGAATACCTCCAAGATCTAAATACGCAGACAAAGAATGGCAGCAATCATGACAGAGATAGTCCTCAATTTCTGTCTTTTACAAACTCTACTACACCATCGCCTCTCGAGAGAGGACTAATGCGGCCGAAATCGCTTGGAAACACAGCTCAAGAACATCAAAGTTCCGAATTTTCTGAACGTTCAGAAAATCTCGAGCACGCAAACTATGAGGATTACCATCGATTAACTTCAAATATTCCTGCCGAAGGCCTCCAAGAGCATTTATTTTATGAGGCGGCTGAAGAGGTCCCCAATTTAGTTTCCCATGAACAGTCAAATTCCAGCGATTTTGACAGCACAAGCGATCACTTTGAGCCTTCATCGGGCATTTCTAATGTAGGCGCCCAACCAGAATGTGATACCGCAAAGACATCTCCTCAATCTTCCTCGAGCTCCACAGTTCGAGAAATCGAGAACACTCAGGAGAGCTTGCACACGTCGCTGCGGCGTGGCTTTCTAAGAGGCGTCTCAAGAGGCCTTCAAGCAGTTCTATATCGGACACTAAGCAAAGAATACTTAAAAGCTTCATCGAATATACATACCCGTGGAGAAGGGAGCGAAGTGACGGGGACACGAAATGACCCGCAAGGAAGTACCTCGGAAGGAAAGCAAGGCAATGGCAAACGAAAACGGAATGAAGACAATCCCAGATCTAGGGAAAGAGAGGGAGAAAACTCTGATGACGACCAAGACGAAACCCCTCGAAGAAGGGTCAGAGCCAGTGTAGGTGATCAAGGTAGATCCCAACGCCGTTTGAAATGTCCATACTACCAGCGGAGGCCGGATGAACACACTCGAGCAGCTTGTCGAGGTGAAGGATTCATGGATATGGCAAAGTTGAAGTATGTCAATCGCTTATCTTCCCGTCACGCTGGCCCCAAGCTGGACTAATATGTCATAGGGACCATCTCAAACGCGTTCATACACGACCTCTACAATGTATGCGCTGCTGGCAGAATATGGCGAATACGACTGCAAGGGATCACCACCTGCAGCAAGATCCTATTTGCATCGTCATTCCCGAGCCCGCTGATGATAGAATCTCTGCCCAAAGACTGCAAGAGCTAAACTTTAATGGTGGTTCGTTTGGGCAGGCAAAGACAATAGAGGAGAAGTGGAGGATCTTGTTTCGCGTTTTATTTCCTGCCGAGGAGCACGTTCCGTCAGCATGTAAGTGTTTTCTTTACTCATCATGCTACAGCTGTACTACAAAATGTACTGCGCTGATGAGTTGAAATTTCAACAGACGAGATTTCCGGCATGAGCACACAATTCGAGAAGGTTTTTACGAAAATATTAGAAGAAGAACTTTCCAAAGAACTGGGGCCTGCACTATCTCGAATCGAAGGCCGGCTTTACGACATTATTCAACGGTGCAAGGAATTGACTGATCAAGCTTCTCGCGGGAGACATTCATCTCGCAGCCCGGTGACAGATTTCATTCAAGAGTCGACCGCACTCACGGATGCATCTAAATTGATCTCAAGTCCACCACGCTATGAAGGCGTAGAGTGTTTTCAAGGCATACCGGACTGGCAGATGCTCTTTGAAGGCCTGCCTCAAGACGTTGACGAGGCAATCAATCCCGGTAATGACAACTTAGACAGCTTGTTGGACCATATCCTTCGTCGGCCGTTTCTAGATAATGATTCCACCCAGTGAAATAATCTCCCAATCGCTACTTTCTGCGAGCGACAATTCAATTTTGGGGTAGTCATGTACCCTCACTTTTCTACTATGCGTGTAGACATATATGCGAAATCCAATGCAAGGAGCATCTGCTAAGAAGACGAAACCAGTGGCCCATGCCCATAGAGTAAGATAACAACCGAAGATCTTATCCATGATCCTGACGTATTCTTTCTTATAGTCAAGACTCTGGAGCTCGGTTTGACTGTGCGAGTGTTGAGCCTCATCTTCACCTCCAGGCTTGCAATGAAGCAGCGCCCACATTTCAACAATGGATCTCCACTTATCGCAGGCATCTTATGCAATATGGTTGGTATAGGCTAATTATATGATGCAGTACACCATGGATCTTCATGGTAGCATTCTGTTCCCACAGACGACGATAGTGTTAATCGAGAAGACAATCTCTTGAAGGGTCTAAATCCGATCAGTCCATTCTCAAGTAAGAAGACTCTTGACAGCCTCCATTTCATACTTCTTCCACTTTTCGGTCGATATCATGTACCCTAGTAGAGTAGAAACGCCGGGACTTCTTCTCATGACTTCGAAACTTCTCAGCAGCCGAAGAGCACCGATTCGAGGACGATGTGGGAGACTTGCATCTTTCACGTGAGATTGTCCTAGTATACCACATATGGAATGCGGCTCTAGAGCAACCCCACCTAAATGTTTCTTTTGTTGAACCCTATTATCCTTTTCGAGAAAAACTAGAAGAGATGAAGGAAAATGAGTACGTTGCGAGTTTAAAGAGTCAACGGTTAGAGCCCAACAGCGTCGATGCTTTCATAGCTGAAACAATGCCCGGGATGATTCTTAGTTGCATACCCGTGTGTGGTGGTTACTCTTGTGCAGTTCGGGTTGTTTGTGACAGGTACGGTACTCTGCTTATATCGACGAGGTATGGACAAAATATTACTCTTAGTCCAGCGCCACTCAGCCAACTCACTTCCTACTACGTCATGTGCAATATAGGCCGAATGGGGAGCTATCATGCTTGGTAGAAGGAAAATAGTTTCAGTGTCATGTAGCTAGTGCATGGCAAGGCCGTTCACCATCGTTTGAATTAGCGTGCCGTGCCCATATCCTTCTCCTTGTAAGAGAGCGTGTTCGGCGTTCACGCACGCCAGCCCCCTCGTAGTATCCTTGATTTTATTTTCATGCTCCTTTAGTCTATCTCAGAGGTAGGTGCGATATGCACTTTGATTGGAAAACTGTCCGATTAGGTCGAACATACGTTGGGGCGAAGATCTGGAGGCCTCGTGGGGGCTGAAACTGGACGACCAAGGTATGTAAACATTAGATCCGCTGCTGCGCGGTCTCATAATTTTTGCGGCCGACCCATTGCTACATCTAGCCGACTATCTTTTGGTGCAAGATCTTGACATGTGCTTTTCGAAGAAAGAGAAAGGTGACGTTGAGGAGACGAAACCCGCGCGTCCGAGTAACACTATTGCTCCCCAACGAAATGGTTCGGTACCTGTCAAAGTGTCCCTTAAAGCCTCAAACGAGATTTCCCGTACGAATCGCAATGCCAATGAGGTCGGGAAGGTAAATGGAGTGATAAAGAATGGGAGCACTAGTTCTTCCAACGCTGGAAATCTAAATTCCCAGGAAAAGAAGAACGAGCCAGCCGATGCACCTCAGCCGGCCCTGAACACGGCGAATCAAGATCCTGGAATCCCAGAGACAGGAAACGGACCAGGTGACACACCCATATCGGTTCCAGACACATCATCAACCATACCCCCGGACGGCCTTCAATCTTCAAGCCTCTGGCGCGAAGCGCTGAACCAATTAGATTCTAAAAAGCGAGATGCGCTCCAACCCCCAAATGAGAACAAATCAACCTCTAAAACTTCATCATCATCTTCAGACATTCCTTTCATCGATACGGTTTTCAATGCCGTTGTAAAGAAACGAAAGGCATGTGAAGAAGGGAAATGGAAAATCTCATTTCGCGGCAAACAAATCATCTTAAGTGACGTTGCAGACAAAGTGATCGTCTGGATCAAGCACTTCGAAAAGATCGGGGATACGGCGGCGGGTTTGGATCCGATCCATGCGGGATTGCCGTGGGCTGGCGCGAAGATGATTCTGCAAACTGCTACGGCTGCTCAGGATCAGTACGCTGCAATCTTAATCAGCATCGAGAGAATCTTTCACCTCATCAATCGGTGTAAAGTCTACGAACTTCTGTATCCGGATGTCAACAATATTGCATCTGTTTCGGAGCAGAGCATAACCAATCTTCGAGCAGCCCTGCTTAAATTGTATGAGCATATACTAGACAGCCTAGCTACGACGATCATACTACTCGGTGATCACGGTTATCAACGCGTATTCTACTCTCTCGCCAACCCTGGCGAAGTCGACAACTTTCTCACGCTTATCAAAACCCAAGAAGTCACGGTGGAAACGGAAGCAGAAAATTGTGAGAGGGTAATTTCAAGGTCCCAGGATGAGAAGACGGCCGCAAATTTCGGTGCACTGAAGGCTAAGCTGAAAGAAATCAGCCAACCTATCGTTCGAATAGACGACAGGGTGGCAGCTCTCATGCGTAATGTCGAAGTTACGGAGCGGGCAGAGGCGCTATACTTCATTTCTGATATAGCAAGTTCGGACGACCATACTGCTCGAGTGCAGAGGCGTACGTTTGGGACGGGGTTGTGGCTGCTGCAGCATGACAAGTATGCAGAGTGGCGTAATACGAGTGCATCGACCATTATGTGGTTGCACGGCATCCGTAAGTCCAGTCTTTCCACCATCTCATTACGGCCAATCGTGAAGGCTAATATATTGGTACACAGCGGGTGCAGGCAAGTCTATACTAGTGTCTAATGTAATCGATGATTTGGACAGCTCTTTGAAGAGCGCCAATTCCAACGAAGCACTTGCGTATTTCTACTGCAACCGAAACGTCTCTGATCATCGCGAGCCAGCGCTCATTCTCCGGAGTCTTGTAAAACAGCTTTGCGTCAACCATGCACATAAGAACAGCATCCACCCCGCTGTATGGAACAGCTTCATAAAGCGAAAGAACGACGGCTTTCTCTCCAAGACGCTCTCGGTCGACGAGTGTTTCCATCTATTACTTGAGCTGGTGAACTTTTTTCCGCAAACGAACATCGTACTAGATGGTCTTGATGAATGCGATTACGGTGCGCGTAATCAATTGATGGATACTCTGTACAAATTAGTGGATCAAGCAACGAGACCATTGAAGGTTTTCATCTCAAGTCGTGAGAGCGAAAACATTAGGAACAGGCTGGATAGCCAGCTGAACATCAAAATCGAGCGGCAGAATGAGAGAGATATCGCCATTCACGTTGAGTCGAAACTTGAAAAGTATGATTACGAACGGCTGAATTATGGTCATAAGAAGCCATTGAGTGAGGAGTTGAAAGTTAAGATCATGGAAGTCATGCAAACTAAAAGCGAGGGCATGTGAGTTATCCCCTCCGACCTCAAAGTTCTAGAAGAGAAAGACCTTGTACTCACGCCAGATTTTAATACAGGTTCCAATGGGTCGCCCTCCATATCGATGAGGTACTCAAACAAGAGAGGGAGAAATCTATTAGCGAAATGCTCGGCAAGCTTCCTCGCGGCCTCGAAGCCGCCTACGATAGAATCTTTGACGAGATCAACACCCAGGAGTCTATAGATAAGCAGAACATCGCACGCCGTGCTTTCGAATGGGTTTCTTGCTCGCAGATGCCGTTGATGGAGGAAACCTTGTCGGCAGCCGTGTGCCAAGACCCGAATGAAGACACGGAATGGGAAATTGACGTTGGAACTGAAACGATCGAGGATGCGTGCCGTAATCTTCTGGTCGTGCATCCTGGGTGGAGGAGATGGCAGTTCTCACACCTGTCCGTGCAAGAATATCTTGAGGAAAAAGAGAGAAAAGAGAACAGGGATTCTATCGAGACGCATAAGATGATTCTGGCAGTCTGCCTGCGCCGGCTCTGCGATCCAAAGGTCCTGAAAAATTTGGATAGCTTTCGGACCCACTGGTGGCAGTACATGGACTGGAACAAAATGAATCCAAGTATCGCGAAGGAGAACGACGAGAAACATCCGCCAGATATCATGGACGTATGGAACGTATCTACGGAACCCAGAGTTGCCTCACAATTAGATATCGTTCGGTCGATCAACACGCCCACGTTTGCGCTTCTTTGTCTCTTAGATTACGCAACGATGTGGTGGCCTGCTCACTACCAGCGGGTCGGCGATCAGCACATGGACACCAATCTCACCACACTCTTGCGCTCCTTCTTAAATTCTCTACTCGTTCCCGGATTGGGATGGACCCGCTGGCAATATTACACCCAGGTCGCCCTCGACAATGTAAGAGAACGCTACGTCGAAGTGGAGACTCACATGACGAGAGAATGTTATGTGTACGTTAAACACGCTAGGAAGCGGACCGAGCCCATTTATCTTATGAGTCTTGTTGGAATATATCATCCGGTCAAGGACTTGTGGGATGAGTTAGACAGCTCCGAACTCCTGAAAACATTGGAAAAGAACGATGACGCAGCACCGGACGTGCTGGCATTGGCTCTCACCGGCGAGAACTTAACAATCGTGAACCGTCTCCTTGAACTGTTCGACAAGGCTGGTGTCCAACCGCTCGATTTTCCCCTCCGGCCGCCAGGCAGACTCACTAAAGAAGAAGCCATCGTGGTGTCGGGGGATTTAGCAAATTGTTTCGACCGGAAGCCTCGCCGCTGCGTCAATTGCAACTACTATATTACCGGGGCTGGAAAGCGGTGTCTGCAGTGCAAGGATTGGGATCTTTGTGATGCGTGCGGGAAAGCTGGGAATTGGGAGCATATTGAAGGGCACGAGACTGTGGACAATGTGTTGCCGAATTTCTACGAGCATACGTTTCTGCATTATCTCAATCCTTTTCGGAAGTGGAGGAAGTATGAAGCTTGAGGTGAGGGCCTGATCTAGCAATGTTCACGGATGGTGGAGGTCGGTTCAGGTCGCATGATAGTGACCTGAGGACACTGGGCCTGGGCCGAGGAAGCAGGGTGAAGTAGTGGGTATTAGTTTCAATATGGAGCAACTAAAACATCGAATTTGGAGGAATCTAGGATCGAGATGAGCTTCAGATTACGTTGATGAGCATTAAGAGTAGCGAAGCGTTCGGGGAATTGGACATGGTTTCATTAAGAACATGACGAATCAATCTAATTTACACCATGAAATTTCACACCACCTTGAGATCCATGAACAACGAGGCTTTTTAGTTGTTTGAATACGCAGTCCTCGCCGGCGGAGCCTCATGATGTAGAATGGTTCGAAATGAAGCTCGGGAGAGAAGATTGGATGTTTGTCTTGCTTTGCTTTGCTTTTACTTCCTAGCTGTATACCTCTTCGCAGCTGTGGCATCTGGCTCCGTAGATACCATGAAGTGTTTTTCTCCGACGGAACATTTCTCACGGCTATCTCACGATGAGCTGGCTCTACATCTATGCTTGGCACAACTGCCGATTTCTAAGCACGTCTAATCCTACCGTATCCCAGCGTATCTGCCGACTCCTGCATCGTAGAAGCTAAGCATCTGGTGCTGTATGAGGGTGCGCGAATGACAATTGCAGCGTCGTAAACACCGAACGAATCGGGAAGGCGAAACCGGCGTCGTGGGGAGAAATGCCCCGCGGCCCACGGGGCTAGTGCGTCGCGACCATACAGTCCGTCATCTTGAAAGTCTTTGACTATACAAAGCCCGGTCTGTCCCGCGGCCCGATGCCCACTCTCTTCTTTTTCTTCTCTATGGAAATCACACAGGCTCGGGGAGGAACACGACGCCCATGGCGCCGGAGATCCCACGACATGTGGATACTGTTATCATAGGTAAACTACCCCTCTTCTCTACCGAGGCTCCGCCGAAGGACATCGGGAAAATTGGCTGACGAAGAGTCGTGTAGGCAATGGGCCCTCTGCTCTCATTCTGTCATACATACTACACGGGCATATTCCATACTATGTCGGCCGTCACCACGATGCGATTCTCGACCAGAAACTCGCGCAGAAGCCTTGCCTGCTTAACCTGACCCCGGATCTATACGCGCATTTTCTCTCTTCCCTACGGTACTCGACACAGGCGCTACCCGTCAACACACTCCTCGATACGCTTATACGGCCAAATGCAGATACCGAACTCAACCCAACATCATGCGTTGAGTGGAGGCATGAGCCTGACAGAGCGATTGACCACTTAGTGATTGGAAATACCGCAAGCGTTGGAGGCCAGTGGGCAGACACACCAGTGTCAGCGAGCGCGGACATTGGAGCGCTGAGTTATGCAGAGCAATTGAGTTTGCCAGGCTACACATATGCGGAACATGTGGCCAAGAGGGGGAATCCGGGGCAACAGTGCGATTTTGTGAGGCCAAGTAGGACCGAATTCGCTGAGTATTTGAGAGCATACCCTGGTGCTGTTGGTATATCGGATGCTATAAAGACAGGAACCAAAGTCGAAGATGTGTATAGGACGACAAAAGGGTTCGTGATTGGGTCATTAGGTATACGCTGCAACCACCTCGTTCTGGCTTCTGGTATCTTCGCAGTCAATATCCCCCCGCCGCCTTTACTCGCTCCTATCGCAGGGCTCGACGAGATTCAGAAACCGTTGCTAGTGATTGGATCTGGATTTTCAGCTGCAGACATTATCATCTCAGCACCCGTTACTCGGCCCATCATACATATCTATCAGTGGGCGCCCGATACACGGCCGTCTCCACTTCGCGGCTGCCATCACACAGCATATCCGGAATATGCGACCGTCTACCGACAAATGAAACTAGCAGTGATTTCATCAAGCAAGACATTGTCGGCAAAATCCCCCTTGCTACGACGCAAGTCCAATCCTTTCTTCGCAAAGCGCGATTGGTCTTCTCTCTACCAGGGCCTCCCAAACGCATCGATCCAAACGGTGTCTCTTCGGGACACGGGGTCAGCCAGCGTAACAATTCGCCTGAATTCTGGGGAAGAGATCACTCGCGAAGTGGGCGGTCTTGCATATGTTGTTGGCCGTCGAGGCTCGCTTTCCTATCTCTCGCCTTCGCTACTTAATGAAGTCATCCCCCTCTCCGACTCACCAACTTCCGCTCTCATTTCAGGCCGTACCCTCCGTCCGAAGGCAGAATCATCCCTCGAGGTAGCCAGGAATGTCTTAATCATCGGTGCTCTCGCTGGCGATTCCCTCATACGACATGCAATTGGTGGCTGTGTGTTTGCTGCAGGCCGAATATTAGGCGCTATTCCATCTACGTACTCTCTTCCACCGTCTTCATCGGTCACACCCGCACCGTCAACACCCAGAAGTGCGTCGCCGACTCCACCTTCGGAAGTTACTTCAGAGTCGAGTCTGGCCGGCGGGACCAAGGGAAAAGCAAGCCCTGCAAGCATTGCGAACGGCCATGAAGATCTACATCTTGACCGGCGAAAGCTTGCTCGTGCTGTCGAAGCTGCCAACATAGAGAATAGATATTGGGTAGATTCGGGATGGTGGGCTGGAGGACTGGGGCCGGGACGAGGCGATTCGCAATAAAGCTTGTACGTTGGATAGTTTTGTTGTATACATTGCATTGTACGAGCATAGATACGAGCATACGAAGGCGCTTTAGTACATACTTGATTCTAAGTATATTGTTCTTGATTCTACCACTCTCTTCTCTGATAGTCTAGCCAGCATATGGCACTAAGTTGCATCGATCATAGTAAAGGTCGCATGGAGGACAAGGCACAGCATGCATTTTATCCTTACTTTACTTACTTTCCAGCTCTCTATTGGAGAGCCCTGTCTCGTAGAGCCTCATCAGTCGGACGTTCAGTAAGGCACCGTTGCACTAGCACCCATCCGGTGAACGATCAACACGCTAACGTCAACGCAACCGTTCCCCACTGACGTCACCCGCTCCGCATCCCAACCTGAATCTTGCATCCAACAATGGAGTACATAAATGCGCATATAAGCTTAAAACTCGATCTACCTTACATGCAAATCTCGGATTCATCCCACACATTACCATAACACAATCTTCGCCCTCATCAGATAGACCAACATATTCATCATGTCCGACAACAAAGACCATATTCCCATCGACAACGACGAGCAGAAGGAAGAGAGCAAGGGATCAGGCGGTCTCCTCTCTACCGTTGGTGACCCACTCGGTACGTCCTGCCCCTCCCCTCCCCTCAACTCACTCCAAGCACTTGAGCATCCACCATCTAACTCCACCCAGGCAAAGCCCTCAACACAGGCCTCCGCCCCATCGGCGCCCCCCTCGAAAAAGTCACCCAGCCCCTCGGCAACGCCGTGGGCGGCACCACGCGCGGCGCGCTCGGCCCGCTCATGGGCGAAAAGGACGAGCGCATGGAGCCCCTCGGCGGCAACAACAAGGACAGCTACGACAAGCCCGAGAAGATTGCGGGCAAGGAGCAGACGGGGGACAATCCCTTGGGATTGGACAATACGGGGCGGTGGGGATTCCGGGATGAGTAGTAGTAGATTAGATACTAGAGAGAGGAGGATGATGATTGAAAAAATGTGGGGATGGGTATTCCCTTTTTCTTTTTCTTCTTTGCGGTTTGGCTTCAATTTCGGAATTTGTATTGAGTATATATAATTTACTTATAGGTTGACATGACTGTTTGGGATGAAATTATGATACACATTGATCAATGGCTACGTCAGACTTTTTAAGGCTATGTCAGAAGTGAAAGAGTGTCTAGAACTAATACCTCTGAGACGAAAGTTACTGCAATCGGCACCGTAGTCTGTCCAGACGCTGGTCATGCTAATCGTGGCAGTTGAGAACGGCCGGAAGGTGAAGCTGGGATTCTAGAGGTGGAAAAGAATTATACACATACACCGATGTTATGAGAACGAGCACTCAAGATTGTCCGAAAGAAATGACATGTAAAGTCCAAGATTGAAAAAATATAATAGGATATGGAACCATAAAGCTTCGAAAGATGCGAACAGAATAAGCCCAGCCAGCGCGCTTGCTATGCAAAAATGCACTAGAAATGCCACACTATGCAATGCCTGAGTGCAAATATCCAAGGCTTCGAAGGTAAAAGGCGTAACCCATTCCCTCATGTCGCCTTACCTAGGAATCCCCTGGACGAATTCCTACCCTTCTCTCCAGCGAATCCTTCAACACGAACGCCGCAAAGCACAACCTGCATCTTCCCCTCACCCTCCACGGGCTCGACCCGTAGCCTCCAATGTGCCCTCTTCACCATGAGCATCTCTGTTATCTCCTCTCCATCCTTTCCTACCTTCACTTCGCTTTCCTTAGGCCCACCCCAGATCCAACCATTATTCTCCGTCTCCTCATCTGTCTCGAACTCGCCATGCTCTGAGGACACTTTGATGCGCTTGTGCGGGCGTTCAGAGCTAATGCGTCGGATACCTACGCGACCTGACGAAGGATCGACAGCTAATTCGGCGGCTGAATTGTCGATTTCCAGGTGGCAGTCGGAAGCAACGCGTACGCGGACGCGACGTTCGCTTACACCAGAATTCGCGGGAGAGACGGGTTGAGCGGCTACTCCGCCACCGGATTGGAGCAACATTAGGCCCAAGGGCTGAGTTGCTGGGAGACCCATCTTCGAGGCGATTACTGAGAAGAGCGAGCTGATGCGTGCAAGTGTGCTGCCGTGAAACGTCGCCCTCATGTCGAGCGTCAGGTTCTCGGTGCTGGAGGACGCCTTGGGGGCATCGGCCGGTAGATGTAAGGTCGTCGACTCAGTAGATGATACTTCAAGGATGAGAATGTTTGTAGAGGCGTGATCATCTGTGTATGGCCGCGCGTAGGAGACGGTGCCTGCTTTGAATTGAGGCCCACCCAGAGAGACCGCAGGACTGGCGGGCTGGCTGGCGGGACCAGGAGAGAGTGAGGGAGCACAGGAACCTGATGCGGAGCTAGAATTGCTAGGTGATACATCGGAAGTGAAGGTCACGCCAGACTGCCGAATATCCTCAAGCCGTATGAGTATTTCGGACTGGTTTCTTTTGAGGTTGAACGAAACTTCGCAAGGAATGAGCTTCTGCTCGAGGCCTTTGAGATGGAAGTATCGTGCATCTCTCAATAGCTGCGCTCGATGCGCTTCATTTCGAATATCGACGTTATAACCTTGAAGAAGTTTCACTAGCTCTCCAAAAATCTCCCCGCTCCTGCTCGGCACCGAAGGCGGCGAGATGGATGGTGGACGAAGTAGCGCATTCCGATCAAGGCCCGGAAAAACCTCAGTAGGCGTCGAAAAGAATTGTGCAAAGCCAAGCGAGAAGTAATTGGGGCTGTCGCCCGGCGCAGAGAACAGATCACGCGGGATTTGAAAGGGGATACCCCCAATGCGTATGAAGATGTCCGAACTGAACAATTGCTTGGTCAGCCGGGGAACTGGTTGCGTCAGCATCAATATTTCGGCAACAATGCGTTCGATTCAGGGGTGGAGGCTTACGCGAGTAGAACTGGGCATCTGCGAACAAGCGCACAAAGTGCTCGCCGTCGCGGGGAATTACGTGATAGCCCTGCAGGTGCAGTGCAATCTCGCGGAACGTGTCAGGATCTCGATCAATGTATAGTGTTCTTATGTCACCAGCCCGACCCTGGTTGTTGTGTATCTGGTCTCCAAAGAAATGGGAGAAATATGAAGGTGCTCTTCCATAGTTAGCCATTGTGTTCTTCTACGTGCAGGCGCGTGAGCGCTCATACTTACCATCAGATGAAATTGAGGCTCCAGACAGTCTAAAGAGTTCCGACCCAATCTGTATGGGAAAGACCTTCCCCGCCGGCAGCATGTCCAGCCCACCAGGAGACTCCACCACCCTCCGCGGTTTGGAGACGTCTATAACGCGCCCCTGTGGCCCAGTGCCTTTGCTAGGCTCCTTTCGTTTAGAAGACTCATTATTGCTATTCGATTCCTGCGATTTGCTGTCGTTGGCCGCCGAGGCAGCAGGAGGCGCGGTCATTGGTGGCGGGCGTTCGGGTGCAGTCGTGGTCGCAACCACGGGAGAAGTTGCAGACGTTGTGGAAGAGGATCGTGACTTGGTCGGTCGCTTCGCTGGTCTCTGGATGGCGTCGCTGGCGGTTTGCGAGACTGCTGAATTCGGTTCGGATTCTGCTTTCCTCTTCATGCCCGTCTGAACCGTAGGCTTTGGTAGTGGTTTCGGAGGCGGCGACAGCGGGTTCTGCACCGTCGTTGAATGCGCGCTCGAGATTTGGGGTGATTGATATGCCGATTCTTGGTCTACGATTGGGAGGGGGATGCTAAAGTCGCTAGACGCAACGTCCTGGTTCTGAAGCTCCTGGACAAGCTCCCCTTGAGGCTCGTAGTGGTTCGCAAAATCGGGGAAGTCGATTGTGTTGTTCCAATCCCAAACCAATGGTCCTCCAGGGCCAAAGTTGTAGCCAGGAAATTGCGCGGCTGCTTGTTGCGGTGGAAGAGAGCCCTGCTGCGCACCAAAGTTAGGATATCTTAACTGAGGATCCTGCTGCGCGGCCTGATTCGGTGTCGCCGACCGACCTGTTGCGTTTGTACCCTGCTGTGCCTCATATCGGTCGTGGGGCTGGGTGGAATATGCCGTCTGGGGAGCTCCCTCTGCTCCACTGAGGTGGTGCGCGAAAGATTGGTCAGTGCTTTGAAATGCAAAGTCTCTCGAGGTTATTTGGCTGGACGGGTCCGGCATATGAGCGTACAATCGCTAGTTCTGCGCAATCGCAGCGACAAAAGCGACGGTATCGCGCGCGGTGAAAGGGGAGAGATGCTCAAGACGGCTGATTGATGAATGAGTAATGCTTGGGGAACTGTAAATTCCGCCCACTACTGCTGAAAGTGGAATAGCGTATTGATTTGTTAGGAAGGATTCTGTGTATGTAATGGCAGGCGACGGAGAAGAGTTCGTGTTGAGGAGAGCAAGACGGTCGTGATTGGGACGCGCAAGAGGAGACAGTGTCGTTTTTGGAATGTAGTTGAGGTACGCGACTTTGTGATGCGGCACCCCTAAGCCTATATATCGTGTTGGTACAGTAATGCTCCTAGACGTTTCTCTGCACTTGCATGCAGTCGGACGAGGCGCTCGGGCGAGCCGCAGCCACTGAGAGCTGAGCGAAACTGCATCGGCACCGCTAATGCCAGTCGGTCAGGGCTGAGGCTGATGCTTACAGGCCCTGTGCTGCCCTGTTCGCCTGTCTGGCAGGTACTGCTGGCATCAAGCTTACGTGACTCTGGGAGCGGCAACGAGGGTTGAGGATTGTCGCTTATTCCGCCGCAACAACGGCGCAAAGTACGAATGCTAATCATGTAGAACCCCTTTTGAAATACAGCCATAGTATCCTTGCCTTAGCACTGGAGATTGCAAACGAATCCACTTGTGACGTGCTTCCGTGACGCGCTTCTAGAAGGTCGCCGCCTCGCGCCAAACACCGTCCGATCCGCTCGACCCGTCTCACCCCGCGCTCCGATACTTCACGTCTAGATTACGACGGCGATGCAATTCTCAACCTCTTAAAACTTGACCTCGGAGAATGGAACATACTTCTCCCCGCTCGCCTCCGAGACCCTATCTCCCGCCCGCTTGTACGCATCCCGACCCTGTATCCTTCTGACGTAATTATACACCCTTGGATAGCTACTTTCGTTCAGCGACTTATGTTGGACCCCACCCTCAAGCACGAAGATCATCATGCAGTCGGCGCCTGTCAAATTCGGCCCGCACAAGAAACCCTCGTCTTTGGGGGCGTTTGCAAGGAACTTCTCCAGCCAGGTGAGGTTGGTTTTGATCTCAACGTTGGTGAAACCCGTTTCAATCCCATCGGCGACTTTGTTTGTAATGAACTTCAAGAAGAATGGGACAGGCGCATTGCGGATGTTGCCTGCCACCATGGCTGTGAAGTATACAGGCATGAGGGTCCCCTCTGCGAAGTGCATTAGGTGCTATTCATCCCAAGTCAGCGCCTCAAGTTTTGCAAAAAGTAGAAGCTTTTGTAGTCCCAGATACAAGGCAATTGGGTGTCACAAAGTAGATGTGCACTTACACGATACCTTATCCATTCCTCAGTCTCTGCACCAATCACACCATCCTTACCCTCGGGATAGCGCTGTGGTACTAGCTTCTTCCCAAAGTAGTCAATCAGATACTCGACGATGGCGCCACTCTCAGTAAGTACAAGGGGTTTGTCGAGCCCTGGCGCTTCAATAGTAATGGTTGGTGACTTTCCCAGCGGGTGGATCTCCTTCAGCGAAGCGGGCGCCCTCTTGTCCTTGCCGCGCTTGTACGTCTTGATATCATATTGGAGATTGAGCTCTTCCAGGAGCCAGATGATTCGCTGGCCACGAGAGTCGTTGAGCCTATTTCTCGGTCAGTACGATAGGAGAGCTGAGAATTCGGATCGTGGAGTTTCCGAAGTCTTGAGTTGCAATGAGGATGCGGTGAGGGTGTATTCCGAAGCATGTGGTTGTGGCGAAGCTGCTGTGGCTTACCAGTGCACTGTTATCTTCGCATTCTGCTGATTGGCCTCTGCGGACATGGTTTACTCTTGCCGATGCTGATAGTCTTTCGCGATGCAGTCGATGTTTTGCTAGTATGGATATCTAGAATACGAAAGGAATTCGTGTAGAGCCACAGCTGGGGGAAGAATGTCAATCGGCCGAGGCTCACGCTTTTAGCTCTGTCACGAAGCCGGCGACGGGACAACTACCAGACGTTTAGCCGCTGACAAAGAAGACGGATCGGCAGCTCGGCGGTTTCCGACACCGTGAAGAAACCGATACTTCGAGGTACAAGACGTAGAATTCGCATTGGGTTCCTTCAGACACATGTGGATGTAATGGGGAAAGGCGACTTTTCGGAGACATACTCCGTCGTCGCAAGATGACTGCGGACATCGCACCACAGACAAACGAAAACCAGAAGCATCTACGAACAAGTTACAAGCTCTACAAATATTTCTTGTTCTCCTTTACATGGTAGATTTTCGTTGAAGACTTGCGCATGATGCATTGAAACCTGAAAATTAAGGCATCAACATTGTGCCAAGACCGGATTAGTCATGCTTTCTGCGACAACCTAACTGGAGCTATACCATCACCACTACTCTCTCCAACCGCGCAGCCCCGCAAATCGCTAGAAAAGCTCCTGCTCTTGCACACTGCAAAATGGCGGGTCACCACGGTCCCTCGCGTACGTTTCCAAGCCTGTTCCCCTCTCAATGGCCTGCAATGCTAACATCCGCTGCAGCGATCCATATGGATCCCGCGGTCATAAAATGGAACAGTACGCCGTCCCGACCGACGCTTGCCCTTTCCCTTCCTTCGCATACAATACAGAAACTACGGTAGCGATGTATATTGATGCAGAGTAGATATGATGGTCAACCGCCACAAGTACTTTCGCTGGACGCCACGGACGGCTTGGATCACTGCTGCGTACGTTGTCATTGTACCAGGCATCCTTGGTGTGATAGGATACAATACTATGGTGAGTAGCCTTACGAAGGAACGGGGAGGCGGCATGCTAATAGCGACATAGGGCAAATGGGACATGCGAGGAAAGAGGAGGGGTGACTTGATTTCCGAGTATTAGACGGGATGAACAAAGGGCTGTGATGGTGGCGAGATGCGTGTATACATAAACAATTTATCACAAGTCTACAAGTACAGTGCTTCTTACACCTGCAATGGTACGACGGGGGATTAATTCAAGTGAATTGTCGAGGCTAGGATAGGAACCCCGGGTATGCCATTGACTACGTACGTGGCCAGCAAGTGAGGTGATACGTTGCCCATAATATCAAAGAACCCACACATGGGCCCCTCTTCCAATCTTCCACATGGAGGCGTAAGTCCCTGCAATTCGCTCATCTCGATCAGTCTAAGAGAAGGTCCTCCGCAAACCGCGTCGTAGAAGGATCTTGGCAGCAAGCTCCTTGTAGCTCATGTTCTGTTTCCGTACAGCACGTATGAAAGATTCGTATTCCGACTACACTTCTTCTCCATACTGCTGCTCTTGCTCCTCCGCCCACACCTTCAGCCAGGGAACTCGCTCGCCATCGGGTGCAATATGGAGCGGCTGACGAACAGCTCTTCGCCAAAACATCATAGATCTCTCATTGATACGAATATCTGGATCATTGAACACTTCTTTCAGAGCAGTGTAGAATGCCTCACACTCTTTCTCCAAGCCAAGAACACGGAGGCAGCGCAGAATTCGGCTGATGCGAAGATGGTTGTGGTCCATACGAACAGCCCAGTTTCGAAACGCACGTTGCCAGTTCTCACTACGGACGATGCGGGTTTGAGCCTCTGTTGCAGTGGAGGTGTCTGGTTCCACTTTTGCGGCCTGAGATTCTAAAGGCCCGCTAGCCCCTGTCTGCGTATCTGATTGTTGCACACCATTGGAAATCGTGCTGGTGAGGCTGCTTTCCTTTGAGTTGTTCGATACTTTCTCAGTCGAGTCTTGCTCGTCGGTAGCCTGGATAGCCTGATCCTCACCCCTTTCCTGTCCCTCTGTTTCGGCGCCAGGCTCCGCCTGCTGCTTGTCTACCTCCTTTTGCTCATGGGTACGCTCTTCCTTGCTCTCTCGCGCATTCTCTTCGAGTTCTGCAGAGACTGCGAATCCATAGAACTTTAGCATCCGATCAAAAGCTAGTCTCAAGGTATGCTTCAGCTCTGGGCGTCTATGGAAGGCGTCTACTACCTCACGAGTAATGATTGGAGCATTGAAACTGAACATAGAACCTTCGGGAAGAGGGAATAGCACTTGGATATAGTCATGTGAGTACTCCAGCTGAGCGTCTTTCCATTTGAGTATGTCCTTGAGCGTGCGACCGCGGGCATCCTCCGCTTCGATTTTTGGGTCATAGAAATGGATGATGAAGTCGTCTTTGGCTTTAGTCGTAGACTGCTTGTTTTGAAATAGGCTTGGAAAAGTAGTCATGATGAAGCCTTCACCTTGCTTAGCCTCACCGATTGCTTGACTGCCACGTTGCCACTGTCAGTGCGTTGTGATTTATATGCTAACGACGTAATAAGGTACACGTACTCTAAATCGGAATCGGAATCTACCGTAGAATCCAAGGATTTCAGGCGTTTTGTTGATGCGAAAGACGATTTTGCTGGCTCAAAGGATGCAGTTGTGTCTTCGTAGCGAATAGCGTGCAGTTGGCTGTTAGTGCGCTTGAGCAGCTGAGAAAAGAAGCTTGTTCGCGCAGAGCGCACTCTCCGCTTTTCTACCTCTAAATTGGCGTCGTTATCTTCCATAGTCAGTATCTAGAGAGAGGAATAGGGATTCATATAATGACCTGAGATTGCTGGTGAGGATCTGTGCGGTCAAGATATTCGGTTTGGGGTACGAGAGCGTGGTGGCTGTGACCGATTAGGCACCGATGGGGCTAATTCGAGCCTCGCAGCTAGGTACAGCACGAGGTTTTCCGTGACCGCCAGGCAAGCTTGATGCTATAATTACCAAGATCGCAATCGTTAGAATAAGGGTGAGGTGAAGTGAAGTAGAAGTAACACAGTGAGGTGCGAGGTGGACGAGGATCTATTCCTAATCTAGTCTAGTGAGTCCATCAGTCGTGTAGCCTTCGTATGTTGTACTCCGCCGTTGTTCCTAGCATGTCATTATCAGCTTACACTCAAAAGCCCTGAAAACTTTGAATACTATTTGGTGCTCCGGTGCCATCTAAAGTTTCCAGCGAACCAGGGAAGTAGCCTCCCCTTATCTCCTCAGCCCGCAATACAATTTGAAAGAGTTGGTTATAAAGTTGGATCTAGGCAGCCAGATGGAGCAAGGAAGCTTCCACATTCGTCAGGCACGCTTGAGATGACAATTTAGAAACCCGCCTGTGTTGACTAGCCGCGTATTGCAGCGTGTAGAAGTGACAGTGGAGATCAAGGTGAAGATGAGTCTATTCCTACCTGGGCTTAGTGTACTTCAACCGAGCAACCTTTTTGCGCTCACGTATACTATTGTAGCTACATAGCATATTATTACTGTGATGCTATCGTGCGCCTAGCTAATTCAAGTACTGTGATAATCACCCTAGGTGTTTCCCCGACACTATTTTGAGCTTCCAGGAGCCCAAGCGTTGAGACGCACAACTACGTCACTGGTGCAAATTTGTTGAACGACTCAGAGACTACAGGCCGCTCCGAACTTGCAGGGAAAGCAGGAGATAAGCCTGCTCCCCAAGTGCATATGCAAGCTTAACCCAGTGACAGCTTATGACGTATATCTCGTATCAGTAGCTTACCTGCTCCTGTTTATCGCTTGCTGAACTCCCATTTTAAGACCAGTATTTACATGACCGAACCTGATCAGCACTTTACTTCTTGTCTGCTTCTAATTTTCTCTTGAGGCATTATAGATTTGGTATTCAATTTTTAGAGAATATCCTAGATATCATGGGTTCAGAAGGTATGTACTACTACGTGTAGACCTATCCAATCATTCGGTACTGTGCGACTCCAGATGCTGCCCGCCTATGACCGAATAGGGAGAAATCTACGCATTATCAACCGCATTAGCCGCTGAATGTTGCTTCATAATGTTGCCTCACATTCAATTTCTGATTTTATCGAAAAATACTGAGTCAAATCCTAGACCGAAAGCCTACCCCCGAGAATTACACACTCTTTCAAGCCTTTGAATGGAACGTTCCCGCCGACAATGCCCACTGGAAGCGACTCACTACCGCCCTTCCTGGGCTATCGTCAATTGGAATAACTAGCCTCTGGCTTCCTCCCGGCTGCAAGGCTGCGTCCCCAGAAGGAAACGGCTATGACATCTACGACCTCTACGACCTGGGCGAATTCGAGCAGAAGGGTACTCGCGCCACAAAGTGGGGCACAAAAGAAGAGCTCCTCGAGCTCAGCAAGCTTGCGAAAGAGAAGGGCGTAGGGCTGTACTGGGATGCTGTGCTCAACCACAAAGCAGGCGCCGACCGCACCGTGAAATGCCGCGTCATCGAAGTCGACGAGAATGACCGCACGAAAGAGGTCTCTGATCCATATGAGATAGAAGGCTGGCTCGGATTCGATTTCCCCGGTCGTGGGGATAAGCACTCGAACATGAAGTACGAGTGGGAGCACTTCAGCGGCACAGATTGGGACCAGTCTAACGAACGCAAGGCCATCTTCAAGATTATGGGTGATAATAAAGGATGGTCTAATTCTGTAGACCGGGAGCAGGGCAATGCAGACTACATGATGTTCGCAGACATCGACTACTCACATCCAGAGGTGCAATCCGATGTGAAGAACTGGGGGGTATGGATAACAAAAGAAATTGGTCTCTCTGGCTTCCGTCTCGACGCAGTCCAGCACTTTTCGGAGCGCTTTACGAACGAATGGGTCGATAATCTTCGGGAACAATGTGGGCACGACATGTTCATCGTTGGCGAATACTGGGTGGGAGATCCGAAGCAAATGATTAGCTGGCTCGAGGCCATGCACCACAAGTTCTCTCTCTACGATTCCCCTCTGCTTAACAACTTCAGCTCCATCTCCAAGACCGAAGATGCAGATCTACGAAAAGTGTTTGACAACTCTCTCGTCCAAGCTAATCCCGTCAAGGCCGTTACGGTGGTCACTAACCACGACACGCAACCGGGGCAAACAGTTGCAACACCCATCGAGGGTTTCTTCAAGCCATTGGCATACTCCCTCATCCTGCTTCGCCAGGAAGGCTATCCATGTGTCTTCTACGGCGATCTGTACGGCACGAAAGGCGAGCATTCCGAGCCACCTTCTTGCGGTAATAAACTCGCCGACCTCATGCTTGCCCGCAAATTATATGCATATGGGTCTCAAGAAGATTACTGGGATGATGCAAACTGCATTGGGTGGGTGCGCCGCGGTACATGGGATCACCCCGCCGGCTTGGCCTGCTTGATGAGCAACAAGGGACCAGGCCAGATACGTATGGCTGTGGGCAAGGAGCATGCCGGTGAGAAATGGACCGATGTTCTTGGGTGGGAAGAGGGCGATGTAGAAATTGATGACGAGGGTTATGGGCTGTTCAAGTGCCCTGGCGTGAGCGTGGCCATTTGGGTCAACAAGGATGCGGATGGGCGAGATCAATTTCCTACGAACTTTGACCTGAACATTTATGGGGAATGAACTCCCGCGGTAAAGGATTTGCTAGATACAAGGATTCCCCATCTTTCCGTAAATGTTACAAAGCTACTAATATTTATTAGAACTATTCTGTAGAAAAGGTGGCTAGGAGGTCTTCAGATATTTTCAAGAGCTCAGTTCGGCACATAATATAATCCTAAGGGTATTCCGCTTTTCGAATAGATTCGCCCTCCTCACTTGTTTGCCGGATTCTTAGACTTCTTTCACTGCCACGTGACTTTTGCTACCGCTTCTCATTTCATTTTCTAGTGCCTCTTGCGATTCAACATAGAGACGAACTTACTTATATCCTACGGGGACGCTTAAGAAGCAGAGGGTCAATCGAATACTGAAAATTCACAACACTACCTAATAGCATGACTGGTATACGACATACAAGCCTTTACATAGGCCCAATAAACCTAATCTTATATATAGGCTACTACACAGGCTCTACGCAGGCGCTGTATAGACACTGGACAGGCCCGGATCAAGTTTCTATGCGGACTCGATCAAAGACTCTATGTAGGCTTCCGAGCTGGGTGCTACGAGTGGTGTAGATATCACAAAGTGAGCCCATGGTAGAGTTGGAACAGTGGAAAGTTACCCCGGGGCATAGAATGCTATTTTGGTGAAAGCAGACAGCGTCCATTTCTCTCACCCGCTCTCACGCAAATACACGCTAAAATACTACAGATTTGTTGATATCGGGCAAAGCAGCGTTCTGGTCTGGCTTCTCTCACCTCGTGCAGAGAGAAATCTGCAATGCTGCTGCTTCTACTCCCACCAAGCGTTTAAATTCTTCTATTAATACGCCAAGTCTGCTCCTTGATCCTTGATTCTGGAAGCCTTGACAGCCCTCCTCAACGGCCAACTTCTTCGTCCACTTCCCCGCGCCACGATGGCCACAATGCCGATGCCAGCCTACGAAGTTCCGTCCCCGACCCCGAAGCCCCGTCCATGTCCGAGACACACCCCGAACGATCTACCAGAAGTCACCAAAGCCATATCAGCGACAGAAAAGGGATTTGACGAAGACAGCGCTCCTGACCTCCTTCGCACCCCCACCCAAGCCGTCAAGTATTTGAAGTTATTCTAGGCGAGATACTTCTTCATCAATGCAGAACAGCTAGCAGTAATTACAGGTGACCCTAAAGAAGACCTTGGTCGAGACGAGAATGCCATCATGGAACAAGAGCGCCTCTACAATGATGAATGGCTGGAATATCGCACCCATGCCTTCGGGCCAAATTCCTACATCAGCAAGCTCGTCGAACACGCTGTCACGCTACGAGACTTTCAGGCATCTGTCTTCAATTTGACCCGAGAAATTCGCTCACTTGAGGTTCCCCCATCAGAGAAGTAGCGACGCAGCGCGATACCCGTAAGGCTTTGATACAGAAGCTGTACGACTTGCGAACAGACCACCTTGATCGCTTCACGGCCTCTCTTCAAGAGCAAGTTGATGATGCGCAGGCTGAACTTGATAAAGTTCGATCCGAGAGGAAGAGTGCACAGACCGTGGAAAAGGTCACTCAAGCAGAGAGGAAGTTAGCACACCACGAGAAAGAGAAGGAGCTCCATAGTCAATGGCAGCCTGTGATTGCGCCAAGATACGAACTCAGATCGAACATTCCAAACGTGAGACCCCTCTACATGGAGCAAGACGCCTCATATCAACAACGATTATGGATGAAGATTTGGAAAGAAGAAAAGATTGATATATGCACGGAGATGTTGTGGCCGGTCCGACACCAAGTTGCCATCAATCAGACGGTGGAGCAACCACAGTACGATGAACTTGGTGAATTCGTTTTTTCAACGATCTGTCATGACCTATACTGCCACTCCATTAGGGACAAGCTGGAAGCAGACAGGTTCGCTAAATTGATGGCAGTTAGCGGGGTATATGGATTGAAGTACAAAGTAGAGGATGAGCGAGAGGTTGCCTATAGTAATCTCTCCAACATCAAAAATCTCTTCGAAGACCTCCCTGGAATTGGCCTGATCAAAGCTCCAATAGCCGCTATCTCTGCGATGAACAAGAAACGGGTGGCAGAGAGTGCGGCCAGTGTATTCAAGAGACAGCGACGTGAGATCTAGAACTCTCCAAGGTTTCTTTGCTCCGGAATGAACGAATCTCATGCATCCTTCTCGTTCAATCTCTCTCTCAATTCACGATTGACTAGTCTAGCTAGATCGAGGTTTGGAAATCGGTCCTCCGATTCACCATTTCTTCATCTATCTGGACTATTTATGTCTCGTTCGACGACAGCTACGGAAGGAGCGAGAATAGACTGCGTGACTTCGTCGTCTTTTCGCTCTTGTTAGAGCACTTCCTCGAAACTGCAGATAGGATTCTTTTTCGTAGCTATCACAATACAAAATCTGGCTCCATTATTCTCTCAAGTTCCAAGATGTTGCAGTGCTTTCATAAGATATGCTCATTGCGTGCCTCTCTGTTCCTGTCTAATTGTGCTATGTCCACGATCCCCCATTACAAGTTTTATTAAACCAATTTCTCAGAAAAGGTATCTAAGAGGCCTTCAGATATTCCTCAGAGCTTAAGTCTCCATATAACTGAGCTTCAAAGGTATTCTGGATGGGAAATGGTAGAAACGAAGGTCATAATCCGAGAAGCATGTGTATTGGATAGTGAATTGATGTGACTAAGGTAGGGTATAAATTCAACAAGGCTCTAGGAGATTGTAGGACCGGGGCCTACTTACCTATCACGACAACGGAAATGCTAGCTCCAAGAATCTCCTACCTTAACGTGAACATTATAAATCCACTAAAACATATTGGCCACGTTCTATAGAAAAGATCTTTAAGGGACCCTCAGATATTTCTCAGAGCCTAAGTCTCTATACAATACAGGTTCAAGGGTATTCTAGATGATGAATGGTAGAGACGACGGTCAAAATCTGGGACATAGAATTGATGAGATCAAGAGATGGTGTCAATTCCACAAGTGTCTATGAGATACCGCAAGGACACGTAAACGTCAGATATGGCAGTGAAGAAGCCTAGGAAGCCAGAGAAGCCAGCGAACGGTTGAAGACGGTGAATCTATTCGAAAGTCAGAACACCCTTGGAATTGTATTATGTAGAGACTTAAGGTCTTAGAAATATCCGAAGACTTCTTAGACACCTTCTCCGTAGAACAAGACTGCTTCTCCACACGAGAAGATTCAAAGCTTCGTGGCTGTCTTGGTATCATCTCCCCACTCCCCATCTAAACGAACTGCTTATTTCCCAATTTCTACCCCCCCTGTGGCACCTTGAGATGGGGATCGTTCTCATCTTTCCTTCTCGCAATGATGTCTTCTATGAAGGCTCCAGCTTGAGCGCCGCCACCAGTAAGGTCCTTGTAGACAAGCCAACCTGAGTCTCGAAGTGGTGCACCCTGCTGCTCTTCATATGCATCTCCAGAACCAGCATCGTCCGCGACTTCACAAAAATCAGGCGGTGGGGAAATGCTGATCCTTTCATTCATGTCAACATCTTGTGACTGGTTAGCTATCAAATAATCATCTTGAAAAGATAGCGCCAACTCTTTACCTTCAAGCTCGGGTTTCCCTGGGTTCTTGGGTCGCTAAATTGGAGGTTCGTCTAAGCCGCCACTGGCGGTTTCTGCGAGCATGGCCCCAAGTTCTTCTCCAAGCTGCGTCAACTTCTTGGTCCACTCAGCCATATTATCAACTGATGCCGGGTTGTGGCGAGATTGGAGGTGAAGCCACAATCGCCTAAGGGCCAACCTGGCAGTAGGATCTTGCTTGAGTGGTACATTAGCTGTAGTTGTATACAGCTCTGTATGTTTATATGGGGGTAGCCGGGCTAGCCACTGGTCGCTGAGTTTCTTTAGACGGTCGAGAGCATCATCCCGTTTAGTTGACTCTGCTGGGTGAGGATGGCGCTTTTCCTCTTTACGGCGGATGGCATTATGAGCCTGCATAAGTGCTGTGAGGTCGTCTTTGGCGTCACACAGCTCTTCCCCTTCCAGGCCTTCTCCATGCTTGAATTTCAATACCATGCTGGGGTCGAGAGTCGCAGGGAAGCGTGAATGAAGTCGTAGGAGAGCCAAGCGTGGCAGGAAAATATTTGGAGGCTGGTGGCAACGTGAATGTGAAGGTGCACAATACCCAAAGGAAACTGGCGGGGAAAGAGCGCGTTTATAACTCTCGGACCTCTGCTTCCACGATTTCTCTCTCACGTCTCGCTTCTTCCTCATCTTTGTTCTACATGCAAGTTCTCACTCGGCATAGCGCCATCTATAAAAAGAGCGCGCTTAGACAATGTCTCTGAGCTTATCAAGGCAATTGACAGCGTAAAGGTCACTTTATGCTCATTCGATGTAGCAAAAGTCAGTGAATGCACCAAATTTCTGCAAATGACATTCGACTGGGCGAAGGCGTGATCGGGACACCTGAGGAGGAGGAAGCCTTGATTTCCGTGACACAGGAACAAGAGAAGACTAAAAAGAAAGATGAGAAGCAATCCACGCCCAAAATCACCCACGAGGACAACAGTCTCGCCAACGATACCGCCACTGGCGGTCCGCCTGCCCAGGATATGAAGCTTTAAAGAACTCAATGAATCAACAGATAACTGTGCGGACACGGAAAAAGGTAGTCCGATTGCATTGAACAGAAATATTAGTCATAAAGAAGAAGACATATTGGATAGTGGCGATTCCGAGGGCCTAGATGAAGATCAGGACAAGTCTGGGGGTGATCTGATCTACTTTGGTGAAGAAGACTTCCTCCACGTTTCATAGTACTTCAAAGGGAAATGGGAAGAACATATTGTAAGTAAGCAAGGAGCTCTGTATAATAAGAATAGTGTTAACGAATCGCAGCATGAACTCCATAATATTAAGGCATATGAAGTACCAGGATATATGCCAACAAGGCTTCACGACTACTAACTAAAAGATGCTGCCCAGATAGGTTGGCTATGCAGGAGTGCTTTTCGAGGTTGCTTACTTGGAAACCCTACAGGTCTGGGCAAGACGCTCATATTAATTCTGCACCTGTGGAAAATTAAGGACAAGGTGGGCATGAGTCTGGTCGCATGTCCTGCCACTCTCTGTACGCAATGGGTGGATGCAATCCACGGAGTATTTGATGATGTACGTGATCAGCGTATTCGCTAGTAGCGAACTGCTCCAATACTAACGCTCCTCAGGGTTTCGGCTTGTCAGTATTCTATCTCCGTGACCCAAAATTGTCAACGCATCAGATTCTGGCTGAAGGTTACAACGTGGTTGTATGTTCTTATAAGTTTGCAGAATCTAATGTGCGAGCTAAGATCAATCAGAAGAAGACTATTGAAAAGTTTGTAGCGATGTAGGACTGGACAGCCTCAAAACCAACGAGGCTAACTTCTGCCCTCGGTAGTGAGATGTTATATATCTGTAGTATACTATAGAAAGTTATCGTCCTAGACAAGGGCCAGAACGTTAATAAGCGCTATAGCAGGAGACACAGGGCACTGCTGGAGATACTAACCAAATCCTGGGTTATCCTCTCAGGCACACTTGCGCATAATCAATGGCACAACGTAGGCGGCCTATTGGATTTCATCAAAGGACACCCTTATGATACCTAAGAAAAGTTCAACCATCAATTCGTACGCTCTGGCTATGGCGTTGGTACTAAACGACCAGGTGTGCCACAAATGATACTACTCTAAAGATTTCTCATGGCCTTTACTATTATTTATCCCTAAGATACCATCAAACTTCTACTATGCAAAAGAATTCAATTCGACATAGGGCTGTTAGTAGATTATGAGCGCGTGGTGTCGGAATACATAGACAAGTACAGGAATGTCAGGCAAATAGCTTTAGACGCTACGAAGAGTTAAACCGCCAGCGGTGGTAGCAATAATGACTCACCTCTTGGGAGCGCAATCCGCGCACAACTATACTCTTTGCATCCTGCTCTCGCTCCTCCTAAAAATGAAGACGACGATACGGAGTGCACGCCGGACAACCAAGACTTTGCTACATCGACAGCAGCTGAGATTAATGATGGTTACGACGAGGAAGGGTTAAGTAAAAGGACGCCGGAGAAGCGATGTAAATGCTTATGAATATTGAAGAATGGTCGGACAACTTCCTTATGGACTTACCTCACCTTGAGGCGGTCGTGGGGTTCCTCGTGTGCCTCTGCAAGGAGAATCGGCGAAAAGTAGTTGTCTACTCTCAGTATCTTCGCTACCTCGATCTTATCAATCAGGCCCTCCGGAAGCTGTATAACATCGAGCCGCTCAGATTCGATGGAACGGTTCTGCAGATGAAACGCCAATCTATACAAAAAGCCTTTGAGGATCCGAACAACGTTCAACTGTTGCTTATGACCATCGGCGCAGGAGGAACCGGCTTGAACTTGATATGTGCAAGTATCATGCTTCAGACGGAAGAATAGTGGAATGAGAACTGTATCCAGCAAGCCATTTCGCGCCTCCATCGGCAAGGAGCGGAGCAACAGGTTATGGCGGTCAAGTTCAAGTTGAAAAACTCAGCAATTGATGACGAAGTCATCTACGCTCGGAACAAAAAGGTGACTGTTAACACCGATTTGCTTAAGCCCTTGATCCGTTCACACGACGAACCTCCGCAGATTCCGATGCTTATGTACTGACTAGCAGAGCCGACTTGCATTGGAACCGCCAGTGGTGGTCAGTATTACCGACACTCTTGACAGTCTACTCCATCAAATGGAAATTCAATTCATCTGTACCGGGATCATCAGTTTCAGTAGATTTGTTTTGGTCAGAATCGTCGAGAGCTGCCGGATGAGGGCTGCTGGGGAGAGAGCGTCACTAGAGAGAGAGAGAGAGAGAGAGAGAGAGAGAGAGAGAGAGAGAGCCACCGGGCCGCTGGAGGGAGGGCTACTGGATGGAGCAGTTACATACGATGCCATAAGGTAGATCTTGTGTACCGGTTAAGAGATTAGAAACCGGCGTGCCTTTGAAAGACCACCGTTGCACTATTTGTTGAAGTTGTACATAGAGAAGTGAAGTAAAAGAGATATAGATTGATTCTATGGTAGGAGATAGCTAAGTATTCAGGCTGGCTAGATCAGATGGCGCAAACAATGATTGGTTGGTTGTTTGCTTCCGCCAAACCTGAAGTAGTGGCGAATGCTACATGAGGCGGTAACGCTTAATACCATCGACCCAGGCGCAGGAGGTTCTTATAAAAAGTATGATCCAAGTCTTCCCAGTCATCTTTCTCCTCAACTTCGCCAATTTTGTGATATTGATTTGTGTCAAACTGAAAGCTATACCAAGTAGGTGAATAGGTCTATACTGAATATTGAATCTATCTACCAAAGCTCGCTATCGTAAAGCTTGCGAGGGTGTATGATGTTGAGGAATGCAGGAGAATATGCTTTCTCTCTAAAGAGGTAGTTAAATTATATAATAATATCGACTAGCTCTTGATCATCACTAGAATCTTTCTATTCAGAAATAATGAAGACTTTCTTTAGGTTTAGCATTAGTATGAGCTCACTCTAGTAGTATTTAGATGGCTGTAGAGCTTACTTAATAACCACTGTCCTAAGTAATTCGCGTTGCTATTATTGAATATACGCCCTAGAAAGGCTAGTCTGTAGGGAAAGTGTTTGAATCCCTAGCTTATAGATACAGCGTTTCTAAAAAATCATACTTGCTTTATTATATATCTGTTTGCATACTTGAAGAAGGGCTGTTGGATCTAGGATAGCTACGCCCCGCTTATAGCTCTAAATCCGAATCCTACCACCAGTTGAAGAGAATGAGTTATTGCGTTGATCATACAATACATGAATACTATTGAGTAATTTGATTGCATATCTCAGATAGCAGCTTAAGAAATAGGAAATGCTTATTATAAAATTAGAGTTTGTCCTGCCTGTTATAAATATTATTATAGCGATTTAAGGAGGATATAAAGTAGCTTACGAAAGAGAAAAATAGCTCGTGTAGTCTCCCAGACTCTCCATATTAGTGTTAGATAGTTAGAGAGAGTGCATATAACTAAGTGGAATTAAAGTATACAGGCGTTGTATTTAAATAATGTTAAGTCTTGAAAGCTGGTTAAGAAATATAGAGTAAGAATCCCAGAATAAGTTCTAACAGGCTTATATAACAATTAAGGTAAAGAAATTAGCATATAATAAATATTTAAGAGGACTAGACATATTCTGGCCTTTAGACAAGGTAAAAGGATCATCTTTAGTGAATTTACTGTCCTAGACTCAGCTTTGAAAGCAGTCCACCAGCGGGCTACGACGCAGCAGCCAGGTGTAGATGCTGTTTCCACTGGTGGCGGAGCAGGTTGTCCTTTCGTCGTGAAAAGCCGTCGGTGTTGGAGCAGCCGGATACCGAGCAGTATAATGAATGACTGAGGTGATGAGGACTGATGATGGGTGCTCTGGTGACGAGCCCGATCCTTCAGGTAGAGAAACCCCTCACCATAGACAAGACACTTGTTGGGCCGCTCATTATGCATAAGGTGGGTCTTCTGTGGCGTCTGTCCTATGTTAGCAGGAGTGCATCGACGACAGATACACTAGTGGCACTCGGCATTCTACAGTAGAAGAACATCAGTAGACTGGCGGTAGGCTCTAGCTAGCAGTACAGCCAGCGGAGACGCTGCAGGCCCATTGCGTTCTCCATCGCGAGAGACGAGGAGCGCTCACTTCAAGTCGCAGGCGTGGTCGAATGGTCTCGCATTGTAGCCGGTAACGGCGCATGGGAAACCACCCGGCCGCGGTGCCTGCTGCTGGTGTGATGGACGTCTTGAGCCCGAGTATAACGCCAAAACAACACATTTTGTATGGTAACAGGAATGCAGCACCCTCAGAATGCAAGACTCAGAGCTCTAGATTTATAGCCCTCCAGCCAGTATCTAGAATAGCTTCGTGAAAGTCTTTACTCCTTGGATGAACACACGCTGTCGCATACATGTGGTTTTTTAGGCGGTTTCCCCTTCTCTTACTCTGCTATAAAGTATGGAACCATACTTACATGTTTGAGATCCTAGGGGCACTGGAAAGAGGCGTTCTGGCAAAGCCTCGAAGTTTAATGGCGACCCTTCCCCTTCACCCATATCCCAGTCGTCCTCTTCGTATGGATCCCACTGATGTCCGTAAGCCAATCCATCGCTATCATAATCATCATCAGGGATATAGTCCTGTGCTTCAGCAGCCCCACTCATTGCCGTAACACGATGCAAAAACCATTGCATCTCTAATAGCCTCCAGTCTGGCAATGGCCGTGATTCTGGATCGTCAGTTGTAAGAGTGATTATGTCTCCAGACTTAATTGGTATACCAGTATCCTGGTTGAATAGCTTACCAGAGCCTGGTCCATGAGCTGATCCTGGTGCTGGAAAGGAGGGCTCCTGTTGAGTATTGACTTTTTCGATAAAGTCATTTAACGCTAGCCAGTAAAACTGTATTTCTAGGCGTTTCTTATCGTCTGATATTGTGACTGGTTTAAGGGCGAACCATGCTTTACTCCAACCTGCATGTGCATTTGGAGTAAGGCATATAAGGTTCTGACAAACCTCTGTACCAGCAGAGCCCTGGAATATCGCATCATACCAGGAATCCACACGTTCCTTAGACCAGAAGCATCTTAAGGTGGCCCAAAATGTAGTAGACTCCTTCTCGGTATCATCCTCACGTTGCATAGAGAATGGGTATATATGCGCGACTTGGAATAGGGAGCCGCCGGCCTTTTCAAGGACACATTGCTTATCTCTCTGGATACACTAGAAATTATTAGTGAATAAGAAGATTAATAAGACTTAAAGTAAACTAACAAGCTCTCGTGCTGTCTTTTTGCGAACATGCCCACTGCTATTTCGTTTTTGTCCGCGACTCTCTGCCAAATTTGATGCTGGGGATTGCTGTACCGGAGACGGCTGTACCGGAGACGGCTGTACCGGAGACGGCTGTACCGGAGACGGCTGTACCGGAGACGGCTGTACCGGAGTGGCGCGTTTGCGTGGGGTAGAAGCTGTAGAACCTCCTCGTACTCGTTGGTTCCCTATATAATATCAGTAATCTAGTGAGACAGGACGAGCTCTAAAATCATACACTTTTGAACTATTCTCACTTGTTCATGACCTTCCAACAATGGTTGCAAATAAGAAGGATCAAAAGAAGCGACTTTTAGAAGATTCTCTAGCTTTTCAATGTCACACAGCCATAGGCACGCCCACATTGTTGGTCCTGTAGTCGGTAGAATGCTGTGCAATTTCTGAAGTAACTCTCGGCGGCGCTCATCGCGAAATTCAGCTTCATGATGATTTGTAGATGCCATTTTGGAGGTTTGGCTGTTCGTGCGGGGTTGTACGTAGCAGTGGAGTGGAGTGGAGTGGAGTGAAGTGAAGTGATGTTGTCGGAGCACGCTGGCCAGATCATGCCAAGAGAAATGGTGGCAGCTTGCGAACGTCACAACGTCACTCGACCACGTCTAGTTGTACTTGATCAAGCTCTCTCCTACCACTGTTATAGCGCAGGTCGGGCTTTACAAAAATTGAATGTAGCAGAAAGTAGAGTGAAAGTGATATGGATTGATTCTACGGTAGGAGCTAGCTAAGTACCAAGGTTAGCTCCGTCAAATAACCAAACAATGGTTGGCTGGTTGCTTCCGCCTTTCCCACCGAAGTTGTGGCGAATGCCACATGAGGCGGTAATGCCTAATAGCTTTGAGGACTACCCGAGACAATGGGATTCCTGAGTAAGAGGTCAAGCTATAGAGGGTCGAGACGTGAGACGTGTGAGATCGAAATGTGGAAATCTAGGCGTGGTGTAATTAATACATGACATTGAATCTACGTTTGATAAATTAGAGTATAGCTTTTGAAATGAAGGTCCTTTGAGGAGAACTCTGAAATCGAATTATCCTCCCAGCATTTTCGCAGTCAACATAAGTGTATAGAATGAGCCCATCGAAAACGCTTAGTTGCCATGCAATTATGCTCCATCCCCAACGAATACAATTGTACAAGATGGCAAGCAGTCCTGAAAAATGCTCATAGACAACCAACGCAAATAATAAGTATAGGTATATTTTAGACGCTGTCTGCTTTTTACTGAAATAGTACTCTATGCCCTAGAGTAGCTTTCCACTGCTCTAACTCTATCCTAGGCTCATTTTGCGATCTCTACACCACCCGTAGCACCCAGAGCCTTTAATTCGCAGAGCCTTCGACCGAGCCTACAGAGGGCCTATACAGCGCCTGGGTAAAGCCTATGTAGTAGCCTATGTATAAAATCAGGTTTTATTCAGTTTATTGAGACTATGTAAAGGCTTGTATGTCGTATATCAGTCATGCTATGAGGTAGTTTTGTGAATTTTCAGTATTCGATTTTTGAAGTTTCCCCCTGTGCCCTCTTCACCGTCCCCGTTAGGATGCAAGTAACTTCGTCTCTATGCTGGATCGATAAGGGAAAATGAAATGAGTATGCGGTAGCAAAAGTCACATGTGGCAGTGAAGAAGCCAGCAAACGGTCGAGAACGGTAAATCTATTCGAAAGCTGGAATACCCTTGGAGTCGTATTACGTAGTAGAGACTTGACGTCTCAGAACTATCTGAAGACCTCTTAGACACCTTTTCCGTAGAACAAGACTGATATATTTTAGTCAGGTTTAATAATCTTCACGGTAAAAGCGTAAAACATATGCTTCCTCAGATTATTGACGCCTCGTCTATTGTGCAGCGAATTTCTTGAATACTCGTACTGTTACAGATCCCACCTCTTTACTATCAGCGGCATGTACAAAATCTATAATGGTGGCTGCAAACAAACGCACACGAAAAGGAGAAAAACTATGCAAGCCATATGCAAGAAAAGCGTACAAAGACAGAACCCATTTTTCCCATGTTTAAGACTCCACACGAGAAGATTCAAAGTCTCGCGGCTGTCTTGGTATCATCTCCCCACTCTCCCATCTAAACGAACTGCTTATTTCCCAATTTCTACCCCGCCTGTAGCACCCAATGCCTTTTTGATGTCGCCATAGATGGCAAACTGACCGGCAGTAAGACCACCGACCATGAAGAGACGGGCACCGATACCAGCATAGCTACCGCGGATTCCGAGCTCCTTGCCAATCTTGACCAGACGCGAGACAGTGCCCTCTCCAGGCAGACCCTGGGTCTTGTTGATCTTGGAAAGCATGGTGTCGGCGGGCTGGGAGACGATGGCGGCGGCGAAACCGGCGATGAGACCAGAGCCAAGGTTGATAGCGGTCTGGGTGCCGCTGGAGGCAGTCTCCTTGTTGACGGAACGGTAGATGAGCTCGCTGACCTTCTCGTAGACGACGAACTTGGACATTGTGTAGGGAACCCTGTAGTGATTGGTTAGGAAAAACACAGACATTGACAGAAGTGAGTACGTACTGCTTGAAGAGGATGGGACCGAAACCAGAGTAGAAAGCACCAACACCCTCGTTCTTCAGGATCTTGGAGAAACCACCGAGCAGACCGTTGGCAAAGGTAGGCTGGGAGACGAGACGGATACGGGTAGCCTCAAGTGGACACAGGGCAATGTCAGCGAAGAACTCGGCGGCGGCGGACGAAGCAAGGTAGACAGCGATGCGGTTGTTAGAGGCGGCCTCGTAGCCAACGAGGTTGATGCTCTGCTGCTTGAAGAACTCGTATCCACCGAACTTCAGTGCACCCTGGAGGAAGTAACCGGCAGCCGTGGGACCGAAGCCAGTCCAAACAGCGCCGAAGCCCTCAGTGCCGATGACCTGCTTGAATCCACCGATAAGGCCACGGTTGTAGGTTACCGGGTCGAGCTGGATCCTCGTCTTGACGCTGCGAAATGGTCAGCTTTGCACTTGATGAATTGCATCCCCGATGGGAGTGGTGCGCATATGCGACGACAGCCATTGGCGCTCGTCGAAGCATCGCAGCGGTGCAAATACTTACACATCAACGGGAGTGAAGGCACCGTGGGTCACCGAGCAGCAGACAGCACCAGCGAAGGCGAATCTTGAGTAGAGTGCGAGGCCAGAGGGTTTTGTTGGGTCCGCAGCGACGGCCTTGGCCTTGAGCGCATCGAGCTGGACGGAGCCCGTCGACGAAGGAGGAGCGGCAGCCATTTCGCTTTGATGGGATTGAAAGCGAGAGATGAGGAATGGGAAAAGGACTGAGGGGAGAGTTGGTTGTTGATGCGGAGGTTGGGGCAGAATGGAGATAGGGCAAGGAAGGTCTTTGAAAAGTTCCTTTCGGTCTACGCCGCTAATTTTTCCCGCCTCCCGACACCTCCCGATGCCCGGAAAAAGCCACCCCTAGCCACCCACCCCAAGCTCCCGCAATGCGACCAGGCCACTCACAGCGCGCCCGTCTGCGGCGTGGCCGGCACCCAAAATACCGCAGACCTCGTCAATCGCTATATTGCTGCAGCACCCTGCGACCATCCCAAGCATTCTTGATTTCTCATGCGGCCGCTCCTTCTTGCTGGAGGATGGCTCCTGCCTGCCGAAACCGCGACTGCCGGGATTCCGACATGTAAACCAAGGGTGGTTTCACACGTCCAAGTCGTCCTGTTTCGAGCATCGTTTTGCCTTCCATTGAAACCTACATGAACGTGTTGCAATTGCAGTCGACGATGACGAATTTGCAGCGACAACCCTTCACGCTCCCTGGTTGGAGCGCACGGCATGAGCCCCCAGATTTCAAGCTTATCACGACTACAATGACTGCTCACATCTTAGCATTTCGAAGATAGTGGAATTGGCTGCTATTGATGCCTATACAGCGCACGACCATTTACTATCTAAAATACCCTGGGAACTGAAATCCTTCTGATTTTGAGCCCTGATAAGCATCTAAGAGCTCCGAGAGTCATTTTTCTTTTAGGAAGAATGATTCTATCTACTAGGTTCGTCACATTCATCGTAAGACCTTCGATCTGATATCCGGCATTTTCGTTACCGTAAGAGTTAGGTTTCAGGGTTTTCACTATCTTCGCCGAGCAGTAATAGCAGTCCATCCAATGCCCGGAAGTGAAGACTCGCGGTCCTATGTACAGATTCCAAGGATCTCTCCAGGTCCGACATGTGGTCGACAACCAGCATTGGTAATTCTTTGATGCCCTGGATGTCTTCAACCACTCTCGCCATCATGGATGCCGTTTCGGGATGCTGGATCCTTTCCCTCATTGTACGCTCTCGATCTGCTGGGTCCCTGTC
Source organism: Periconia sp. TS-2 (assembly GCA_030378425.1). NCBI lineage: Eukaryota > Fungi > Ascomycota > Dothideomycetes > Pleosporales > Periconiaceae > Periconia > Periconia sp. TS-2. Next base: position 6,452 of record JASNQO010000027.1, on the reverse strand, counting down.
GAGGGCCGCGAATTTCCTAACTCGAATGCAGCAGTCCTTGGTCATATTGAGCATCTTGGTCACATTTATCGCGTCAGCTTCACTCAAAGCCTCAGCGGCTAGCAGTTCTTTAACGGTGAACCCTAGGGCGTTTTTAGCTTGTGAATATTTCAGGGCTAGCTCTTGAGGAGCCGACATGTTCTCAGAAGCGAAAGCCTTCTGTCCCGCTTGATGGACTGTCAGATCTTGGATGTCTAGCAGCAGTCTCGAATATAGGTTCCGGCGAGCGATTTTGATATGATCAATAAGCCACTCTGCGCGACGACAAATGCTTTCGTCCTGCGCACTACGTCTTTGCTTCTGCAGACGTTTCATCTCTGCATGATCGTCTCTCCGATGCGCTGCGTTTATCTCTGACTGAAGGGTCCGTCTCTTCTCGAGATATTGCTCGTCGAGAAGCAGCTCCACCCTGGCCTCGTTGAAGAGAACTCTGATGATTGCACTCTTCATATCGTCATCTAGATCCGGACTGGCTATACGCAAATTTGCGACCATCATAACAAGGATATCCGAGAAGTTTTGGTTTTCAAAGCGTGCAGTTTCAGGCCGAAATGCAAGCAACGCATGCTGCAAACGCGGACACGGCAAGTCTAGCTCTTTGTGATCTTTCTGACCATTTTCAATGTCTGTGATTAACTTGTTCCGCTCGGTAAGAGCATCCAAGAGCTCCTTTTGCTCCATTGTCTGGTCCGGAATGCTAGCCACATGCCGATTCCACGCTTGAAGCATCTCGAGAAGTTCTTGGTAAGACTCTGTGAATGTCTCAGTCGAACGTGTGTCTTCTGCATTCTGTAGGCGCAACGGAGCGATCAGATCTTCACGTTCTTTCGAGCGCGGCCCTCTGCCTTGGGATATTCGATCTAATACCGGCGTGTCAAGTGCCAGCCCTGGAGCCATTATCAGCGTTCTTGGTAGATCACGTTCACCCTTGTCTGGGCTGAACGAAGGCAAGTCTTGCCCTTCCGGGTGCAGCACGATACACTCGCACCTGTACTCAGGCGTTGAGTTAGCATTGGATTTTTCTTCTTCATACAATGCATCTAGCCAGCTCCTTGTTTCTTGAAACATGGCCTCAGCATCGGTGCCATCAGGGCCATGCTCTTGACTGCTCTGGGCAAGATGGACATCGATATCATCACGGCGGCACACTTCTTTCCAGTAGCTCCTCCGCTCATCCTCCTCCAACAAAGCTTCTAGCACAAGAGAGCGAGTCAAACGCCACTCGTCGTTGGGCAGTTTGCTTGGTTCTGTTGGTATATTCTTGTGCTGGTCACTGGCAGGCATATCTTGTAACAAGAACGTTTGTTTGCTTGGTTCTGAGTGCGTTTCTTCCCATACGGAAAGTTGTCGGGTGTGGTCTGGCTGTGGGGCCCTGGCGCTTTGCTGGCCAACAAAATGTGGAAGCTCGAGGCCATTGTGACAATCGCTCGATGTGAAGAAACTTGACGTCTATACTCCGCTACATCACGCCCGTATTCCAGTGGGAGATATATGCGTCACAGCTTTATTGACATGGTAGAACCCGCGCGGACTTGGCATGATAGCCGCGCTTCCGTATTTGTGAGGTGTATAGTCTTCACTACGTGAATGGATTCGGGCGACGCGGGCAACACATGATGCGACCATTTCCACCCATTGCTTTGCTGTATATCCAAGAAATGGCAAAGGTCCAGAGCTTGCTGCGGGGCTTGTTTCTCGCATCTTCTGTCGTCGCCCCACATGAAGTTGAGCAGGATGCAGCGAGGCAGGCGATCGGCGATGGCGTTGATTGGCTCGCCTCGCAGCATAATATGCCTTGATTCGTCAATGCTTTGCATGATGGTTCGACCGGGCAGTCAGGGCCATGCAAACACAGGCAGCACGCACGTCGCAGCGCTTCTGCACCCATATTGCTGACTCCGAGGGCATGGAAGGGAGGGGAGCAGATGGGCGATAGAAGCGGCTGGCAGCATCGGCGCGGCATGTGACCCTCGATCGGGGCTGCCTTACTCAAGCGCTGCCGGGGTCGGCCGTCTTTTATCTTTCGACTCGCGCCCGCTTTTCCGTCCTCCCATTTCTGCCCACGCTCCATCTCTGCTTCTTCGCGCGTGCAACCCATTCGCTGCTGCCCCTCTGACTCTTGCCCGCTGAGCTTTCCATGTCTCTGGTTCAGCATGTGTCTAATCTTGAAGGTACAGACAGAGAGGAGGCGCTCGTCGATCTCTTCCTGCCCCCACTAGAACGCCAGTTCTCCGTCGAACGCACCTCGGAGCGCAGGTTTTCTTCTGAGAGTGCTGGCTGGGGCAGCACAAAGTCGATCCGTCGCATCATCAGCTATGATGCGCTCAAACCGCCAGAGGTTGCGTTTGAGGAATATGGTGGTATCACGCCTTACAATGTGAGTACCGCGAGGCGCATTGGTAAGATTCTCCCATCCAGTAATCTCTCACGCGCCAACATCTAACCTTCAACACAGCCCAGGTAGTCGCAACAGTCTTTGCATGCTGGTTCGCCAGCGGCATCGTGTTCGGCTTTGCGGCCCTCAAGCCCATTCTGATCAAGGAGGGCGTCTTCAGAGAATTGTGCACGTCCAAAGAGCTGGAAGCTGGCGTCGAAGTGTGTTTCGAGCAGGATCTCCGATTGAACTTCTTTTTTTCCGTTGCTTCGACTACAGCCAATGTTTCTGCGCTTCCGGTGGGCACCATGCTCGACCGCTATGGACCCAGAGTCTGTTTCTTCCTTGGCTGCTTCTGCCTCGCTGTTGGGAGCGTTTTGATGAGTTTGGCCTTTCAGATTGACGAGTTTGATGGTTACACGGTTGGCAACTTCTTTCTTGCGCTCGGAGGGACCTTCGTCTTCTTGCCTTCATTTCAGATTGCAAACGCGTTTCCAAAATATACTGGCACTATTGTTGCGCTAGTCACTGGCGCCTTCGACGCGTCCGCCGCCGTGTTCCTCTTCTACCGACTAATCTATGATGCTAGCAATGGTGCCTTCAAGCCGCAGCATTTCTTCCTCGTCTATCTAGTAGTGCCTTTCGCCATCTTCGTTGCGCAGCTTACCTTCCTTCCGAAGGAAAATTACAAGACACCAGGGCAGATAGAAATGAAGATTCAACGTGCCGAAGACCCCGCACGCGATCTTCACAGCTCGGATGATGAGCTGCCGGATGACGAGATGTGGAGACGACGCAAAGTGCGAAGCGCCCGTCGACGGAAGCGATTGAATAAGCTCGACAAGGTCATTGGAGACGAGGAAACTCGCAAGAAGCGGGGCGAAAAGGAGGAACATCGGCATGAGGTCTCCGGTGTATGGGGCGCTCTACACAATAAGTCCGCAAAGGAGCAAATGTTGACGCCTTGGTTCTATCTGCTCACCTTTCTCACTGTCCTGCAGATGGTCCGCATGAATTACTTCATCGCTACGATTCGAGAGCAGTACATCTACATGCTCGACTCGGTCACCTTGGCCACACGCATCAACGAATTCTTCGATTGGGCCCTGCCCATTGGCGGCGTCATCAGCACTCCTTTCCTCGGAATGCTGCTCGACAATGTTAGCACGCCCGGTGTGCTTCTCATCCTCGTCATCATCATCACTATCATCGGCGTCATTGGGACTCTGCCCGCTCTTTGGGCCGGCTACGTCAACGTTATTCTCTTCGTCCTCCTCCGCCCGCTGTACTATTCCGCCATGAGCGATTACGCTACCAAGGTGTTTGGGTTCGCAACCTTTGGCCGGGTATACGGAACGATTATCTGCTTCTCCGGGCTCGTCAATTTATCGCAAACTGGAATCGATGCGTTGACAAAGGGAGCGTTCCATGGCAATCCCATTCCCGTCAACGCTTTCCTGGCCATCGCTGGGACGATCATTGGGACCGCACTGGTTACCTATGTGACTGTTCAGACGTACCGCATGCAACAAAAGCTTCTGGACGATGATGCGCTGACTATTGCGGACACGGAGCCCGACAGTGTGCTCGATAGCCTGCTTGAAGAGGATGAGCCGCGAGACTATGGTAGCTTTGCCCCTTCACGTCCATCGTGGGAGGGCTAGACTGCACGAGCCGAAAGATGAATCATACCAAAGGAGTGAGAATTGAGCATGTACAGGATGATTTGAGGTTTCCTTCCAAAACACCAAAAGTTTCTCAACTTTCCAATTTCCGGGTTATGCACGTACAAGCGATGGCGTCTTTGGTCTCTTACGGTCTTTTTGGCGCCTTGTGATTCGAATGTTATTACGCGAAAAATTGCCATTTGCAGCGGAACACTATGGTCAGCATCTTCTTGGGGCAAGATCATCCTTTGGGCCAGCGTCTTAGCGTTCTGCGTTGTCCTTATTCGATGCGTTCAGCCAGCCATCTTGTTTTCGTTTTTTTCAAGCGAGCACGGACGGATTCAAAGGCGTACTACGGTCTCTAGCGAATGATAACAGTTTGTAAGTAGCGCTTTAATAGGATAACACTGTTGATATCTGTAACTCTTCATGCAAGATGCGCTTGGAGGCTCGGCTGTACTTGGCCACGCATGGTCACTGGCCGCACCGTGAAACGTGAGGACGGAAGGCCAAACTCGCAGCGATGGCGAATCGTCGATGTCGGTGCCACGGCCTCTCGTCTGCCTCGAGAGGAGGACACTTGATTGCGCTCACGTGCAGCAGCAGATGACGGAGTGTGGTGTGTGGCTTGGCAGGCGATCATCCCCCACAGCGCCACATCTCGCTCGAGCGTTTAATGCAGGCAGCGGCACGCCTTGCCTCGTCGTACGTCACGGCACACCTGCCCTCGCCGCCCGTCAAACACGTCTGAGGCTGCCAATAGCGCCTCCCAAGACCCAAGACCGAAAACAAATATGACTACCAAGCCACCCGCCCCGCCCCGTGCAAAACACCTACCTTCTGACTCCCTCCCGCCCTAGGCACCTGTCACTCCAGCATACCTCACAGGACTACGCTCGCTCGCTGAGCCGAACACCCTCATAATGGAGCACCCGTCCGCATCAGCCATGGCCGGCAGAGCCCGCCAGCACCACCAGGAAACAGAGCAAGAACGACTGTTCCGCGCAAAGAGCGGATTCCCAGACTTTGAAAAAGACATGCCATCACTCGCGAGTCGCTTCCAGTTTTCGCTCAAGGACAACCTCTCGTCGTACCTGGGCGCCCGCAATCCCTTCTACACGGTCGTGGATCCCGCCAAGGACTATGTCTGGTTGCTCGACAACACAGCCTACCAGAACAGGCTCGGACGGTGGAAGGCCGAGTTCGTCGCCGCCTACTTTGTTAAGAACAGTGGCAAGGACCTTTCCGAAGTTGTGGGGTGGATCGCCGACAAAGTGGGTCTAGCAAAGGACGAACAAGCTGAGGCTACCATCGCGAAGAGAGTGCAACCCCTCTTGGACTCCATCTTACCTGCGCACTCGGTCACACTTGATCTCCAGGGGGTGAACGTGAGACTGGGCCCAAGTGGAAGAGACGGCATCAGCAGCGATGAGTTAAGTATCCCGGGACATGGATACAAAGACGGGGAAGTCGTCACGAGCAAAGCCATCAACGCAGACGCAATACCCGTCAATACCACCTTCGCAACAACTAAAGGCTGGGCCGTCATCTCCGACATCGACGACACCATCAAAAAGACCATGACGCCCTCCCCCATCGGCATCCTCAAAACAACCTTTGTAGACGACCCCGAGCCCATCAAAGGCATGCCAGAGCTCTACAAGCACCTCACCGCGAAGCTCGACACACCCCCCTTCTGGTACGTCTCCGCCTCACCCTACAACCTCTACCCCTTCCTTCGCCAATTCCGCGACACGCACTACCCCCCCGGAACCCTCATCCTCCGCGACGCCAGCTGGATGAACCTCGGCGGCTTCCTCGCCGACCTGACCCAAGGCACAGAAGCCTACAAGGTCGACCGCTTCGACAAAATCTATGACTGGTTCCCCAAGCGCCGCTTCGTCTGCATCGGCGACAGCACGCAGTCGGACCCAGAGGCGTACGCCGAAGCCTACAGGCGCCATCCCAAATGGATCGGCGCCATTTACATCCGCAAGGTCACGGGCGTGGGCGAGATGGACGAGGGGGATAAGAACAAGGCGGAGCGCTTCGAAGAGGCGTTCAAGGGTGTGCCGAGGAGCGTGTGGCATGTCTTCGAGGATCCGGCCGAGTTGTATGCCAAGGTGGATGCTCTTGTGCAGACGTAATGCAGGGTACATGATGGCGGGGTCCTCCCTTTTTTCCCCCCTTATTTTTAGGTTCTGGGTCATGGATCTTTGTTTTTCCTTTTGATAGGTCTCTTTTTTTCCCCCAGTCTTCCTTTTTCCTGTGTGTCTTTTGTTAGGGTTCGAGATATACCACAGAGCGCAAGCTTTCAAATTTGGTTTTTTTTTTTCAGCGGTCATGGAAATCTTTTGTTTCGGCGGGAGTGG